>WNGS01076408.1:0-20436 GCA_020271785.1 Procambarus virginalis | reverse complement strand
GTGGGCGAGAGACCATGTTGGTGGGCGAGGAGACAATGTTGGTGGGTGAGGAGACCATGTTGGTGGGCGAGGAGACCATGTTGGTGGGCGAGGAGACAATGTTGGTGGGCGAGGAGACCATGTTGGTGTGCGAGGAGACAATGTTGGTGGGCAGGCGACAGACAATTGGTGGGGGCGAGGAGACAATGTTGGTGGGCGAGGAGACAATGTTGGTGGGCGAGGAGACCATGTTGGTGGGCGAGGAGACAATGTTGGTGGGCGAGGAGACAATGTTGGTGGGCGAGGAGACCATGTTGGTGTGCGAGGAGACAATGTTGGTGGGCGAGGAGACAATGTTGGTGGGTGAGGAGACAATGTTGGTGGCGAGGAGACAATGTTGGTGGGCGAGGAGACAATGTTGGTGTGCGAGGAGACAATGTTGGTGGGCGAGGAGACAATGTTGGTGGGCGAGGAGACAATGTTGGTGGGCGAGGAGACAATGTTGGTGGGCGAGGAGACAATGTTGGTGTGCGAGGAGACAATGTTGGTGGGCGAGGAGACCATGTTGGTGTGCGAGGAGACAATGTTGGTGGGCGAGGAGACCATGTTGGTGGGCGAGGAGACATGTTGGTGGGCGAGGAGACAATGTTGGTGTGCGAGGAGACAATGTTGGTGGGCGAGGAGACAATGTTGGTGGGCGAGGAGACAATGTTGGTGTGCGAGGAGACAATGTTGGTGGGCGAGGAGACAATGTTGGTGGGCGAGGAGACAATGTTGGTGGGCGAGGAGACCATGTTGGTGGGCGAGGAGACAATGTTGGTGGGCGAGGAGACAATGTTGGTGGGCGAGGAGACAATGTTGGTGGGCGAGGAGACAATGTTGGTGGGCGAGGAGACAATGTTGGTGGGCGAGGAGACAATGTTGGTGGGCGAGGAGACAATGTTGGTGGGCGAGGAGACAATGTTGGTGGGCGAGGAGACAATGTTGGTGGGCGAGGAGACAATGTTGGTGGGCGAGGAGACAATGTTGGTGGGCGAGGAGACCATGTTGGTGGGCGAGGAGACAATGTTGGTGGGCGAGGAGACCATGTTGGTGGGCGAGGAGACAATGTTGGTGGGCGAGGAGACCATGTTGGTGGGCGAGGAGACAATGTTGGTGGGCGAGGAGACAATGTTGGTGGGCAAGGAGAGAGAGCAGCAAATGTGTAAGCATTCCGACCACTTTTGCTCACTCTCTCTCCTCTTGCTATTCTTCTAACTTTTGTCCTATTGTTCTTGTGTCCCTGATCTTTCTCTCGGCCTCTGACTTCCTCCCTCATTCTCAGGGGTCAGAGCGTGATCCCGGGAGACGCCACTGTAATGAGACACATCCCTTCGCTATCATGAACAGCTCTCACAATCTGTATACATTTGTAATGAGAGAAATTCCATTCCATAAAATTATGCCGAAAAGAACCACAGTCGATCGGCGGAGCAAAACTTGTCGACCTGCTTACAAACTCGACCTGTCTATAAGGGTACTCTTCAAGCCGACATCCTCCTCTTCAACTGGATTGATGAAGATCAAGCCACCCAAGAGGTGGGCACGGGCATGAATAGGCCGTAAGTGGTAGATTTTCTTTTGAGCGAATGTGATCTTTGGTCGTGAAAGGATATACTGGTTGGTGGGCTCGAATGTAATTCGTCAGTCCTTACTACGTGGCTGCTATGGCGGGGGAGGACACTGCTTGACAGTATTTATGAGGATGTCCAGCTGCTGGACACCTTTTTTGACCAGAAGAGTGGCAGTGTTGATGGCTTCAGGGTGGTTACTGCAAGATTCAGGGACTCTTCTAAGGTCGTTGGTTGCTTCACATTCCAGGAGATAGTGAAGTAGAGGCTTTTCTATCATTGTTTGGCAGAAGATGCATTCCCACTCTCTGGGTTCACCAATTTGCCAGTTGCATCTGTAACCTAGACGTAGTCTATATAACCTAACTGCTATTTCCCCTGTGGATTCTTTTGGGATATTTAACCTGTCTAACTTGGTGGCCTGAAGATACCATATTGCAGAGGGCGAACCTTCAGCTACTCTCTGGTGTGGATAGGCTTTGTTGAGGTGTGAAAGTTTTGGTGATGGTGTTTTTTATGTTCTCTAGGCTGGGTTGAATTGTTTTGTGGATCACTGGATGACGGGTTGCCAATCTAGCAGTTTTATCGGCTTTCTCATTTAATGAGATTCCAACATTGGATGGTATCCAGTTTAGGGTTATGCTGAGTCTTTTGCCTTTAGCTACTGCTTCATGGTACAAATTGGCGGTAATTATTTCCACGTTCTCTTTCCACTGTTTTTTTTACTATGATTTGAAGTGCAGCTTTTGAGTCTGTGTGTATGACTGCATTTTGAGTGTTTTATGCCATCAAATATGCGAATGCCTGTTGTATGGCAAACATCCCAGTTTGGGTTGATGATACTAGTCCTCCCAGTCTCCAATTTGCCTGTTCGCTGGCCGTGCAAAGAGCAGCGCCAGCACTCTCATATTCTATGTCCACTGATCCGTCTGTGAAGATATGAGTGGCTCCTGCTACTGAAATGTTGCTCATTTGTGGCTTAGATGATGAGGCGCCTTAGGACTGTTGGATCATAGGCAGTCATTTCCATCGGAAGACCTTTTATTACTATTTTGAAGTTAAGTGCCTCCCACGGTGGGGAACAAGTGTAGTTTGGGTGATTGATCACCTCCTCTATCAAGAATCATATTTTTTAAATTTAGTCTGTTTGGACTTCTCCCGCTCTGGCAGCCCACGAGGTCGCCGTTGTTTTGGCCGAGCTCAACCACCAAGGTCTGTCGTATTGGGACTGGATCAGGGGAAACAAGTATCTTACTGATAACCGTAGCTGTTCTTTGAGCTATTCTTTCTTGAAGAATGGGAAAACCGTTATCAGTCTTAAAATTTCAAGCCTGGTCCACATAGGGGCTCCCAGGGCAGCTCCCATAGCATTGTTTTGTGCTACTTCAAGCTTTATCCACTGTTGGTATGATAGACTTGTGAGTGCCGGTGCGGCATAGTCGATCACTGATCTGACAGCCTTTACGAAGGACTTGCAAATTGGCTCCTCCAGAGAGGGAGGTTAGCGACCTGAGGATTGCCGTCCTGGCCGCAGTTCGCTCTCTCAAGTAAGTGACCTCAGCATTAAAATTCATGTGTGTGTCCAGGATTATTTCTAAATACTGATAAGTGTCCACCCATTCAATTGGTTGACCCTGTACTGTGAGTTGGATGTTAGGCTTCGCTATTTTTATGGGCATGGCTTTTGTCTTTGAGGGGTTAAGTTTGATACCAATCTGTTTTGCCTCTTTACTGATTGGGTGCATTCATTTGGGTGCAAGCATTTGGGTGCTTAGGATGCAAGGCGCACTGTATCCTTTCCTTTTATGATGATGACAAATTCGTCCGAATAGTTTAGCAGCCTGCAGTGTTGTGGGAGTTTCAACCTCATTATTCTTTCCATTAAACAGCTGAAGAGAAGGGGGGCTGAGAATACCTCCTTGCGGTGTATCATTTTCATGTCTTTTGTATTCAGAGACTGTGCCATGAAGTTTTACTCTTGCTTCTCTGTTTGTGGGACAGTTTTTGGTCCAGGAGAGCAGGTTGCCTTTGACCTCTTTGTCGATGAGGCAGCAGTGAACAGCTGGGGCGCTAGCCAGTTCAAAGGCTTTCTCGAGGTCCAGGAATATCAGCATTCCTGGTCTGTCATTCATGTGGGCTAACAGAGTTGTAATACATTCCACTGTGCCAACCTCTCTTCTCTAGGCATACATATCATGGTCCAGTTTAGGCATTTTCCACTCCAGTCTGCTGAGCGCTATTCTGTCAGCCGTCTTGGCTGCACACCTTTGGAAAGGGATGGGTCTGGGATTAGCTGGATCTTTGAGTTTTGGGATCGGAACTATGTCTGCTCTTTTCCAAGCTGAAGGTCTAGTTTGAGAAGTCCAGGCTAAATTAATTAACCTTAGGTATGCAGCGTCTCCCTCTGGGCTGAGGTTTCAAATCATTTATAGGTTATTTGTCGTCTCCAGGGGATGTAACCTTGGAGTTTTTCTTAGCCCGATTGAGCTCATCCAGTGTGAAGGGGGAATTAGTGTCAGAGACTTCTGCACATGCTGTAAGGATTCTGTGCCACCTTTCTTCCTCTAATCCTGTCTGCACTGTTGATGCATCTGGTGGAAGCTGATTACTGGCTGCTCTCTCTGCAAACCTGGTTGCCAGTACTTCGACTTCCTCGTGCGGATCCTTAGGGTGTGCAGCTTTAGGTGTTTTATTTCCTTTATCCCGGTGGATTTGCTGCCACATCTCTCCAAGAGAGGTGTGTTCATTCAGATGTGAACACCATTCCAGGCACTTTTGTTCTTTTATTAGCCTGGTATCTTGATGCACATGTTTCTTGACCTCACAAAGTAAGGTCCTGTTGCGGTCACTTGGCTGATTTTTGTATAGCTTCCTTGTCCTTGTGCTTTTGAATCTGTGGTTGAGTTCTTTGACAGTCCTCCTAGCGAGCATAAGAAATATTGCCGGAACAACCGTGAACATCTTCAAGAGAAAACTGAACTGTTTTCTAAGAGAAATTCAGGATCAGCCGAGCTGTGGTGGGTATGTGGGCCTGCGGGCCGCTCCAAGCAACAGACTGGTGGAAAAACTCTCACGGTCGTGCTTGGGGAGTAGAAGAACTCCCAGAACCCCATCAAGCAGGACACGTTCGCAATACTACCAGTGATCTTTGTGGTGTCTGGTGGACTGTTTTTTCAGTGGGATTGAGTGGCTGGCTGCACTTTGAATAGTTTTGACAAAATCTTGTTCTGCCTGATTAATGTCTTCGGGAACATCATGGTTTCTATGCTACTCTGAAATGAGGTTTTGAAAACGGTCCCAGTTTGCTAAAGCAAAGTTCCAGGCTTCTGATGGAGGTGGAGGTGAGGTGGGTAGATCTAACTTAGATCAATTTGAACCCCATAGTGGTCGCTTGTGAGTGTGGGCTCAACAGACCATGTTTCTGCATCTCTTAGGGAGGCTGAAACGAAGGTAAGGTCTAATCTGCCTCTTTGGACGTGGCTGGGTTCATTCTTGCTTAGGATTTGGATATCTGGAAGCTGGTCTAGTAGATGTGCAATGTGAGTGCCGGCCTCATTTGTTGTGTTCGAGCCCAGTGCCAATCGATGAAGGGCATTAAAATCACCACAAATGATTGTGTTTGATGTAGTCGTGTGTCCAAATAACACTGTGAGATCCATTTCAGCATGTGGAGACCTGTACACATTAAACACTTCAAGTTTGTCATGTCTTAGCTCAATGGATACTCCCATTACCTCTGTCCCTGCTCCACAATCGGGTGGGCAGGGACATGGACTTGGAGATCAGGTCACATTTCACATAGATTGCACATCTCCTGGATTGCCCGTTGATCCATGGAAGGAAGAAGCTTCGATAACCTGAGATTTTAGGTTCTAATCCGGCTCGAAGCAAGCTCTCCTGCAGTATCAGGATGTCTATGCCTTTGGTTGCTGCTATGCATTGCAAGTGTTGCAATTTGTGTGCAGCCCTTGTGCATTCCATTGCAGGATCTTTAGTCCTCTAGGTTGGGGGGAATTTGCTGATATTACCGTGGTATCCATGGAGTTTGATGAACCCGCCATGGAAGATGCAACTGGAGTTGAGGATCATGGTGGACCTGAAGGTGACTCATCAAGGTCGCTTTCAGACGAACTGGACTCTACCTTTTTTAGAAGAGTGTCTCCGGCCCTGCATCCTGGACTAGGAGGATATTGTTTTTTTTCAAATTTTTTGTGCTTGTGCTTAATTGTCTTCCGAGTCTCTGTGGTTTGCTTGATACCGTGTATCGACAGCAAACTTTCGCCCAATTCTGTGACCAAGGCTTTAAGCATTGGTCAGAGAGCGTCCAGTTGTGCGGAAGCACTAGTGACTGCTGTGCAAGTTTGGGGCCTGTTTACTTTTTGACTCTT
Organism: Procambarus virginalis; assembly: GCA_020271785.1. Classification (NCBI taxonomy): domain Eukaryota; kingdom Metazoa; phylum Arthropoda; class Malacostraca; order Decapoda; family Cambaridae; genus Procambarus; species Procambarus virginalis. The sequence goes on along the minus strand of WNGS01076408.1, from coordinate 14,459 downwards.
CTCAGTGGAAACTTGGACACTGGAATTGACACTCTTACCATTATTGCCCCAGTGTGCTTACTGGATGCAATGGGCGGGCGACTGATTTGAACAACTTTCTTGTAGCCCCCAGAAATCCCTTTGTCCTGGACGGAGGCCTTCACACCCTTCACCATGGCCGATGGTGAAGGGCCATGTGCCCCCTCGACCTGAATTGGTGTTGATAGACTCCACTCGGTTTTAGTGGGCAGGGGAGTTGTTATATGTTTTGGAGGGGGCTTCGGCTCTGCTGTAGGCGTGGTGGGGTTCGTTTGAAGCCTTTTAAGCCTTTCAGGGCATTTTTCAGGCGTGATGTGCCTTGGAGCAATTTGGGCACTTAGTTTGGACGGGGTGGTTTGCCTTGTGTTTATCAAGGCATATTTTTGTGTCGTGGGGCTGGCTGCAGACTCCACACCTCACTGGACGTTGGCAGCCATCTTTGTGATGTTCGAATCTCTGACATCTGAAGCATCTTAGGGGCTCTGGGGTGTAGGGCCTGTGTTGGAACACGTCCCAGATTCCAAGGTCAAGTTTCTCCGGGATCCGTCCTCTTACTGTGAGAAGGACTTGTCGGGTTTCCTGCTTCGTAGTTTTTACCTGGCATCTCTCTGCTGACACCACATAGTTCAGCTTTTCGAGATGATCTTGGGCCATATGCAAGGGATAGTGGAGGACAATGATTTTTCTAAATTTGTCCTCTGGCTTGAGTTCCTCACATTTTCTGTAATTATTCAGAATCGTTCCAGCTGTCTCGTCTTTGTGCCTCAGAATATATTCGCCTCTGAGATTTGGCTTTGCTCTGATCTGGAGCTGGGGGTACTCTTTTTCAAGGTCTACTACAGTGGCGTAGGAAGACTTACCTTCAGTATGCTGGACCTTGAAGACTGGCAGTGCAGATTTAGTCTGAGGAGCTGGAGTGCTCATCGGTAGAAGTTTATGTTCTTGAGAGGTCGTCATGGAGTGGTTCTTCCTGTTGACTTTGGTCACTGGACGCCAATAGCTATCACTGTCGGAACTGGTACTGTAGAAACTTTTTCTTTTATGACTCTTAGCAGCAACGCTGGTTCTATCACAGTTCATTTCGTATTCCATTCTATCGCTCAAATGCTCACAGTAGAGTGATGTCGAGTGAAGGCGATGCTGGTGCTCGCCTGGTGTCGGTCGACGGTTGTATGTCAGGTGTGAGATCTTTTGAACTCGGCACACTCAGGGAGGAGTGTTGAGTCCCACCCTGTTTAATATACTAATGAATAAGGTAGCATCTGAGAGATACTCAAATGGGGTAACTCCGATCATATATGCTGATGATATTTAATTCAGGGCAAAGATATTTCAAAGGTTCAAACGGTGTTGGATAATTTCGGAAATCTGTGTCACCATATGGGGCTGGTGGTTAATGAAGACAAATCTAAGTTTGAATGTAGAATCGGAGGCCCATTATTTCAAAATAACGGTAAAAATATAGTGAGTTAATATATATTAATATTTAGGCATATATTGTGGATATACCCATGAGAGTTGGAAGCTGAGGTGAACAGACTGTTGGGTCAATGTCGGAAGAGATTACAACCGCTGAAGGCCTTGGCATGCTGTGGAAAGGGCGTGGGAGTCCCTGTGCTACGAATTTTATACTTGAGTACTGTAAGATCCCTTACTGATTATGCTGCACCTGTCATTTCTTGTTTTGATAAGGGTAGGATGGGCAAGTTGGAGAAGGTGCAAAATGAATTTCAGAGATGAATGTAGCCTCTGCCAATAGATTAATGAGAGGTGGGGGAGCTAGTGAATTAATCCTCTCAGTTTAAAAGGTGGGAAGTAATGAACAATGTATGATAAAGAAGAGAGCATATATGAATACCTTATACTCTAATGCTTGTTGGCCCCGCTCCTGTGCCAGGTAAGTCCACTAAGGGCTCACCATAGCCCATGCTACATGGAACGTTTTGTTCTAAGTAGCGAATCTTAAACAACAACAGACCACTAACCCCAGTAAGTCCACAATGGGCTCACCATAGCCCGTGCTACTTGCCCCGCTTCTATGCCGGGTAAGTCCACTACGGGCTCACCATAGCCCGTGCTACTTGCCCCGCTCCTGTGCCAGGTAAGCTACGGGCTCACCATAGCCCGTGCAACTTGGAACTTGTTCTGAGTAGCTGAATCTAAAACAACAACTGTAATGTTATAAAGTATAATGTTATTACAGAATGTATTGCTGTGCCTAAGAGACAATTCACACCACCATGGAAGGATTGTAATGTAGATGTAGCAATTATTCCATTCAAAAGAAAAAAGTATGTATGAGATAGGAGAGCTGAGGGCAACATATGATTGCATAATTAGAAAATTACCTACAAAAAACATTCAACATGTAAATTGTGATGGGTCAGTAGCTAGGGATGGGAAGGCAGGATGTGGAGTCTTGATCAGGGAGTACACTGACATCGGCACTGTAGATACTGTTATTGGACGCCGTTTAACTGACAATGTCTCCTCAACGCAGGCTGAACTTCAAGGAGTATTAGCAGGATTACAGGAAATAATCAAATGTGGTCAAAATGCCTGCTTCTTTATAGACAGTAGAGGGGCGTTAGAGTCTTTAAATAGCAGACGCCCAGTTTACCAGAATATTATGATAGAGTGTAGAGAGAATGTTAAGAAATTAGAAAAAAATGGGTATAAAGTAAGATTCATGTGGATCCCTTCACATGTGGGAATACTGTTGAATGAGGTAATTGATGAGATAGCGAAGAGAACCACGGAAAATCTCTTGTTGATGTTATATGTCAGTTAACTTTAAAACAAATAAAAACAAGAATCAAGATGATCCAAGAGGGTGAAGAAATGATAAAGAGAATGGCAATGGTGGACAGTAGTAACACACTTAAGCATTATTCAATAATAAATATAAATTCGTCCTTCACCTATGGTAAAGGAAAGTCTACTTGGAAGGATTCAATTTACATGAGATTAAGATTAGGATACAAATATATCTGGCAATACGGTGTTGATGTCAGTGAAAAGATAAGGAGTGTAAATTATGTAGTGTGCCGCACGCCCACACCTTAGAACATTATGTATTAGAGTGTCAACTTATTGATAACTATAGAAATAAGGAAATAAGTAGTGTATCAAATCAAATTGTTTGGATGTGTGATAATGGTATGATAGACAGTATACTTAGGAGCTACAAGAATTTTGCCCCAAGAGTGTAACACTTATATGATGTGCTTCCTATTTTAACCTGCAATGTTGAGAGGGATTCTTGTATTGTGATTTGTGTATTTGTACTTACTGAATTTGTGCGCCCCTTGAGGGACTTGAAGTAGAGGGGGTAGAAATAGCCTATGCTACTCTATCCCTTTGCAACCCATCCTCGCAAATTCGTATAGTCAATATTGACTTATTAGTTACGGTGCATAGGTGACATGATTATGACTAAACATAATAGTTTCCATTGAAAAGCTTCATAGAAAACACCGACCTTACCTAACCTACTTAGTATGTTAAAATAAGCATCTTATAGCTTCGTAATTACAATTGTTACTTAACCTATTATAGGTATAGGTTAGGTAATAATTGTAATTACGAAGCAATAAGATGCTTATCTTAACATACTAAGCAGGTTAGGTAAGGTCGGTGTTTTCTATGAAGCTTTTCAAGGGAAACTATTATGTTAAGTATGTCACCTATGCACATATTTAATAAGTCAATACTGACTATATGAATTTGCGAGGACGGGTTGCCCTTTGGAATGTATTTTTTTCTTGTCTCAATAAACATACTTGAACTTGATTACACTTAGGTAATTACACACACACAGTTTATTATTTATTTTTTACACAGAAACAATGAAACACAAACACCATTTTATTGAAGACCAATTAGGCTTCTGGACATCATCAGGTTAACAGGGATTTATAGTCTTTTTTGTTAACGTTAAAGAATAAATAGTAGGCGGAGGCGTCGAGTACACATTTATATTTCTCCAATACGTCCATGCTTATGACGAAGGGATATCTGCCATCCGGGCTTCGATGGACAATTAAGTTATCCTGAACATACACGTCACCCCCATGTGTATCCGGAGCTTTTTCGGAGGACATTTCTCTAGACCCAGTCTCTTTAGATATAACCTTGAGACGTACGTCTTTTTAGCTCCTGTATCGATGCTTATTGTATCTGTGCAGCGGTCAGGTTGTGTTGATGGCGGCAACTTGATCAAATGTAGGATGATCTGGATTTATACAACCCAAACCCTTTATTTTGAGACCTTAGAAGGTTCTTGAAACATATATTAGAATGATCCCGTTTAAACTGCTGTATTACATGGTACTCAGCCATTAGTGGGAAACTGAAGACAAGCTCGGGCACCGGTTTAGGTTGTATTAATTATCCTATTGTGGCGGTTTAATTTTGACTTTGGTAACCAACTCTATGCCGTTTTCTAGCCATATATCAACATTTTCAACAGTCCTTATATTGAGGTTTCTGTCTCCGTTAAAGAACCCGATTTTAATATATTCGCTGGCCGATACCTTCTTATCCAAGCCCAGTTTTCTTGCATTTTTGTCTTTAAAAATTATATTAAATTATCTACGTGCCGTGTCCACAAACATGGTACAAAACCTATCGTTCTCCAGAACCTGGAGGTAATTGGGGCCCTCGAGGGCAATCTTCTTCAATCCCTTCAGGGATGGGGGCTCGGTGCGTACGGGAGGGTGAACTAGGAACAGTGTTAGGACCTGTCCATCGGGCTGACTTCATATTTAGTATCTGCATCCGTGTATTTTGGTCTTTTTCCGGGACTATTGATGGTCTGGCAGTCGTCCACCTTCCTCTTGCAGCCATGGTCCACCACTTCTCTATTCTGTTTGTCCATAACTAGACGGGTGAAGGGAGAGGAGGACAAGAGCTAAAGCTCGACTCTTGTCCTCCCTCATAAACTGGAAGTGCCTCAAAATGATGCACTGAGAACAATGCTGAGAGCACCTATATGGAAGCGTAGAGAGAACCTTCGAATGAAAACCAATTTACCAGCATTAGAAAACAGGATGCAACAAAGGATAGCCACCATAGTAGCAAAATTTTTTGGAACAATCGCCAGACTGTTAATCAAAGACAGAATACAGAGATCCTTTCAGAAATACATTCAATATAGAACAAGCTCATGGATGGATAATCTGGTCAAGATTCTAGAGAAAGTGAACCTGAAATGGACCATCAAAAACAAAGGGGAAGATAGACCATATCAACACTTTCGACAGCCTCCTCCATGGGAAGATTCGAATCTAAAGATAATCATTGAAAGATTACCAGTAAAAAAATCAGCATGTGACCCGCAGAGGCTCAAGGAAGTAATAGAACAACAAATGGAAACTATCTCTAGACCCACAACGACTCACATCTTCACAGACGTATCAGTTGATCAAGAAAGAGGTTCTGCTGGGGCAGCAGTTTACATTACCAACCATAAAGCTTACTGGAGCATGAATAGTGGGTGCTCAACATAGCAAATAGAATTATATGCACTGAAGGAGGCAATAAACTATACAATTGAGAATAATTTACATGATGTCATCATTCATACCAACTCTAAATCTTCGCTCCAGGCATTGTTATCCAGTCAGCTCAGAGATAATATAAAACTCCTCACAGAAATTCAACATATAGGAAAAGAAGCCCATAATCTAGGGCTGTCAATCACCCTAAATTGGATACCAAGTCACATTGGCATAGATGGTAATGAAAAGGCAGACTCACTAGCAAAAACTGCCACTGCTCTACCCGTTGTACAGGTTCAAATACCTCAAAGTTTTTCACAGATTAAAGAGCAAATCAAGAAGAAAATATTCTCAACTATCAAAAGTCGCCACAGAACCAAAGAAGCGGAAGGAAGATCCACTGCGATATGGGACGAACAAGCCACTGGCTACTACTCTTTCAAGCCTGCCAAAAAGATATCCAGAGACATTGCAGTAGCCATACACAGACTCAGACTTTGTTACAAGTGCTGCTGGGAGGTAATGAACCCAATAGTTAAAGAGTGTCACATCTGTGAAACAGAAGCAGAGGCGCCACTATTGCACTACTTACTGGAATGCGAAGCTACTAAAGCCCTGCGCACCAAACTCAACATTAATCCAACGACAGCAGCTGCATTAGATGCACATTCCACCGCGACTACAATGATTAGAAAAGCTGTTGAGGAATGGGACTCACTAGTGAACATTCTGCATCTACATCCGCCACCAAGATAATGTTAATAAAACAAGACAAAAGCTAGTGCACTAAAACAGAAGCGATAAATAACAGGGAAAAAGGAGGAATCCCCTCCTCCATTTTAAACTTAGATCCATATATCACAGAAACAAGGTTGTCGTGAATAACCGAACTCAATTACGGCTCCCCATAGCCCGTGCTACATGGACACTTCGTTCTGAGTAGCTAAATCTGAAACAACAACAACCTTGCTCATCTTACAGCGAGTCGCGCTCACTCACCAACAAATTATATCCAACTTACATTATATTTAGTCAAGCTACATTAGCATCTTTAACTTTCAATTTATCTTTAAATTTTTAAACAAATATAGAACTTTATGTATTACCAAATACTCTTTAGTAAATACACAAGCACTGTATATTTTGTCTTACAAATATTTAAATAGTTAAGAAGAGCCGCAAAAATCTGAATATTTTGCACCATTTTGGAGAGTAAAATGTTACCAATAGTACGCACAGCTCGTATATCGGGTATAGTGTTAATAATAATAATAATCTAGGGGTATTGCCTGTATCTAAATATGATAAACCAGGGTGCTCCGTGATATGGTACAAGAAAGAAAACAACAATTATACACCAGGTTTAAGCATAGACCAAACATATATATATAAGTATCTTATATTTTATATACAAACTAAAAGAATATAATATCAATACTATTTAACATGGCAATCACTTTGAATAACACCAGTGAATAAATGGCTTATTAATTAAAAGGTAATGTCCTCCACACCAAATATATGCTACCTATTTACAACAGAACATAAACACTTAACTTATATGTTACCCAGGCGACGTCTCACAGCTAACTGAGCTCCGTCTCCGACACCACCCATAATTCTTTCCCCCTCCGCCTTCATCCAGGATGATGGATGGTAAATAAGGTCTTTTTAATATTTATAATAATTGAAACAAACAATATTCTCAAATGTATAAGAATGCAAACTATAATATAATGGTCACATGCAAATATTATAAGTTACAATGCCACATGCTTAATCTCAGTTAATTAACAATACTATGGATATTATAAGGTGACATCTGGAACTCCCATAACTGAACCGGTCCAGCAATTTAATCCCGAAACTAACAGGTATTAAACGTGACTAGAGCAAGCCCGCTTCTGTTCAACTGATGTTGCCAAACTGTACGACACATTACAAGTATATATATATATATATATATATATATATATATATATATATATATATATATATATATATATATATATATATATATTTTTTTTTTTTTTTTTTTTTTTTTTTTTTTAAACCTAGAAGGGGTACCACCTCTGGTGCAAGTGTAGGGACCCATAGCCTCGGAGAAGAAAATAAAGAGTACTCAGAGAAGACCTTGTGGATCCTCACTGAACACTTTGATATTTTCTTCTCCTACCACCCCTATTCTTTTGGTATGTGTGTATATTTATCTAACTTTATTTGAAAATGTCATTACACAAAAAAGTTACAGTATTGATTACATGCAGGGTACAAGCCTGCTTGTCACAAGTTGAAAAGCTCCTCCAGCTCCTCAGATGGCGGGCAGGAACCATGGATGCAGTGAGCATTTCCTCTCTGGATTGCCACACTGAGGCGCTGAAAAAGAAAACTGGCAGCTCTAGGGTCTCTAGTTGTTTCGATTAGCTTAGACCCCAACTCCTTCAAAAAGCTAGCAGCACTTTTACCCCAGGCACCAAGTGTCTCTGAGGCAATGGGGACAAAATTGTAGTGGTGCTCAAGGTCTCTGTATTTACGTGACTTGGCCGCTTCCCGGTGATTGGCAGCTCCTCCTGCTTGAGTAGCACTGAAGTCAACATAGGTATTGGCTAAAGTTGAGACGCAAGTGTAGTCCCACACCAACTGTCTACCATTCTTCCAAGGGTTCACCGTGATTCCATCTGGGCGACCGACAGGCTCATTAGAGTTGTGGGACATTAGGTACCGGGGCTCTCTCTCTGCTGGACAGCCGGCTGTGGTAAGGCTTCTCTTAATAATGTCATTGACCTCGCCGTGTCTTGCATGCCATCCTCCTGTCCTTTGGCAGAGAAGGCCATGCCGTCCGTACCTGTCGGCCTCTGCCTCGCCGCAAATACACCTGTATTCGGTGTGGATTGAGGCAGCGAGACGGAGAGCCACGGCAATTCGGAGGGCCTGCGGTGTGAGACGAGTGCCGGTTGCTGACATTGGGATTGCTAATAGGAAATCACCTGCATGGGGAGCTGCTACTGCTCTAAGTCGGGCAGTGTCATGTGGTGTTGTCGCAGCTTCTAGCAAAGTCGCAGCTTCTTGGTCGGCAATGGGGCGATCCCAGCTGGATTGCTTATGGGCTTCAGAAGGCAGTGGTTGGGGTGCTGGTCCTGCGAGAGAGACCCATTTGGTTGTGCAGTCTGTGAAGCTGGGATCATGTACCCCTGCCTGTTGAACTAGGTGCTCAGGTAGGATTTCCTTCACCAAGTTGTCAGACCCCACTGAAGAGGACAGGAACGCTGGTACAGCAATTTGTGTTGCTGTGCGCACGCCAAGGCCCCCGAGTCTGACAGGAAGGGAGGCCTGTTTCCACTGCGAGTTGCTGAGGGAAAGATTGAGGGCTTTTTCTAGTGTTGATTTCAGCAAGCTGTCGTACTCTTCTAATTTAATATTGTTGAAAGATGGCGAACATCTTAGAAAGTAGGTCAGCCTGGGGAGGGACAAGCATCTGGTGATGAGGTAAAGTGCATCATGAGCATCGATGTCTTCAATCCTCTCGTTCATCCTCTTCAGGTCAGTGATCTTCTTACCAAGGACCTCGTCGATGGCATTCCTTCCAAGAGGAGCACCTAGGAGTGTGCTGTCCTCAGGGTTGGTTGTATGAATGTCAGGCAAAACAACCTTTATTTGCTCTATTATGTGCTGGTTGGTGGAGGTTATTTCGCACTTGGAAGGGTTCAGGGTGAGTCCTAGACTTGCTCCTTGCTCCTGAATTATTCTTATGTCGTCCAAGAGTGCGTCTGGGGAGCCGGCTAGAGTACCATCGTCTAAGAACCAAATGTTGAGCTCACTGGACAGGTTATCGGTGACTTCCTTGATGACTAGGCAGAAAAGAAAAGGAGCAAGGGGGTCACCCTGTTGGACACCTTCTTGTGATTCGATTTCATGTTCCCCAAAGAGCAGAGTTAGATTCTTGCTGTAGCATGAGTTTACAAACGGGTAGAGGGAAGGAAAAAGGCGATGAACCGCATTGAGTACTGCATCCCTTCTAACCAGATTGAAGGCATTTTTGAAGTCCAGCTTTATCAGAGCTTTTTCATCCGTAATGTTGGCAATGTAAGCTCTAGCTGCATGAGCCGCTGCCTCACACCCTTGGGGAATGCCAAACCCAAGCTGTTTTGGCTTCAGCATGTCGGCTGCTGCCTGACTAACTGCTTTAGCAGCAGCCTTAGCGACGAGACGCCGGAGTGAATTGCCCACAGCTATCGGTCTGATTCCTCCATCTTTTTTCCTCAGGGCACAGAGGGTAGCGCCAAAAAAGAGAGGCCGTATGGTCTCTGGTATGTTGCCAGCTAGACATGTGTTGGCGAATCTTGTTAGTTCCACCAGGAGGCCCTGTGCAATGTCTCCCAGTGCAGGGTTGAGCATTTGTTTGATGTGGTTGGGTCTTAGTCCTGTGAACCCACCTGCTGATCCTGGTGGGAAGGATAAAGCTGCTTTATGCACCATGGATTCGAGCACACACAGGGGTTCTGCTCTGGTGACACCGACTAGGGGAACACCGTCGTCACGAGGAGCTCTGGGTGGGTGTTTTTCCCTCAGGGCTTGTGCTGTATCGGCATCCCTGGTGGCAACTGTGTCTTCACTGGTGATGACTCTGATTGCCCCTATTGTGTTGCCTTCTTCTATTTTCTTGCTGACTGTTGCTCTCATTTTGGATGCCTCGGTTCTGCTGTTGATACCTTTCCTGCGGTGAGTGTTTTTGGCACGGGTGGGGAGGGGTGCCTGGTTGTCCTCTCTAGGAAAACTATTTATAGCCATAATGACTGAGGAAGCTAGAGATTTGTCTCTCCTTGCAGGGACAGCTAGACATATGTTTCCAAATAGGAGAAGGTTGCGCCATGCTTGGATGGTTCCGGGGGAGTCATTGACCTTTTTCAAGAGGCTGGATAGTTTGGCTGCTGCCTGGGGCCGGGCAGCTTTGGGGATGTGCTGCAGGGTTCCAACCGATGTTGCTTTGATGGCTTCTAGTAGATTCTCAGTCGATATGAAGCTGTTGGAGGTGTTTTCCCTGACTGCTGGAGTGGGGCCTTGATTGATACCCTCTTTGGGAGGGCGCCACATACCCGGACAATTGGTTCCGTTGTGAGCATGCTTGCGCACATCTCCGTTACCCTTGAGTTTCCACACCTTGTCACACACTTGGCATGTGCCATACCTGTCGTCGCTTGATGGCTCCTCTTGGCTGAGAGAAGCCTGGCTGTCAGTCGTGACCTGCGACATCGGCGGGCGCTGGGCGGACGCTGGGCGGGCGGAGAGTGGGCGCTGGGCGGGTGCAGAGTGGGCGCTGGGCGGGCGCTGGGCGGCCGCTGGGTGGGTGCTGGGCGGCCGCTGGGTGGGCGCTGGGTGGGTGCTGGGCGGCCGCTGGGTGGGCGCTGGGTGGGTGCTGGGACGGCCGTAGCGTGAGGGGGTGGACACAGGAAGGTGACGGTCGCGGTTGGGGTGGGGTAGGGGGGTGTGACTCGAGGGTTGGGTGACAGTACACACTGGCGGGTATGGGGAGGGGGGGGGTCAGAGGGGTGACACTAACACGTTTGTATAATTTCGTGATATATCACTGCACAATATCATACACTTGTAATATGGTTCACTGTGGACTCGATGCACTTAAGACACGATATCTGTTTCCCGAGAGCCGAGGTATCTATTTTTCTGGGATATTTTCATAAACACTTACACACTGGTCACCCCTCGACTGACCGCACAACAACACCCCATCCCCCACCCCCCACCCCCACCACCATAACCGAGGGAGCCCCTCAGGGCGCCCTTGTTGGCCCTCACTGCAGTTCAGATGATTCCACACTGCCAATCCACTTGTTTGATTGTTTTTGGTTGCGATAGATCACCCTGGACACTTCCCGCCACTCTCACACCTTCCCAGGAGGTTCACACTGCACACTGTTGAGTCTGGGCCCCGTGAGGTCAGGATGTCACAAGATAATGGCACATGGCCGGCAGAGCCTCCTCCCAGCGTCCGTTCCCTGTGGAACGGTCTGGTAGTATCCGATTCTCTCCCATTCATTCATAGTCTGGTAGTATCCGATTCTCTCCCATTCATTCATAGTTCCTCTATATATATATATTGTGACGATAATCTCTTTCAAGAGAGATTGAGCCTGCTCTTCCCTTCAATCGTCACGTTAATGCTACATTCAAGATACGTTCAGCAGTAGCAAAACGTTTGTCAAGGCAGCCACACGCACCTGCATACCCCACCTGCACCCCTCCCACACTCCTCACCGGCTCAGCACGACACTTCAACGAGCTAACGACCAGTCTTCACTTGCCTGCATTTCGATTGGTTGTCAAGACCGCACCACTCCTGCCTCGCACCACGCACGCCATCTAGTAAAGCTGATGTCTAGGTCGCACCAGCAGATTTCCTCAGAATATTCTCGTGCTCGAAGCTGTGAACACCTAACTGATATACATTGTGTATCAAGTAGAGGTTCTTAGCTTGCGCTAATATTCTCAGCACCACTTATAATCTTTGCATTCTGTTAACGTAACCAGTCACTTAATCATTTTGATATACGTTTTTTTCACTTGTTAATTTTGCACTATTCATTTGCCAAGGGATTGTCTTTATTTAAATTTGTTTTCTAGAGTAATTAAATTTCATTGTTTATACTTTGTGTTTTGTGTGTCTTTCCATACCTTACCACAAACAGGCAAGCAGTCTTTCTTTTTTTTGTGTTATATGTGACGTGGCTTTGACACCTGCCATTGGAGGACTGCCGAACATCCATACTCCACTACTTTACCGTCACATATACTTGGGGCCTGTCCTAGGAGCTTCAGTCAGGTACTGGTAATTTGTTGTAAGCGTACTTGGCTTTAATACCATGCTTTTCACTATTTTCAATATTAAATTTTATTACTCATATGGTGCTGTGTTTATTGTGCATTCCGGGAGTATCATATGGTGAGTGTGAGACAACTTTGGATTACGTGGTGACTGTAGGCCTCAGTCATACTCTTAATTGGTCGTCTCTCCCTCGTGTTATTACCCGTGTTTACCACCTTTTGTCCCTAGGATATTTCTCATATTTTCGGCAGATCATCATATTGGTACCTGGTACTGTGGTCTGTCTCGGGTCAATAGCACCTAATTTCTGCAATCCGATTCTAGGAGGATAAAGAGGGCCATAGTTCCTCTAGCACGGACTTTTATTGACGAGTTGGACTCGGCAATAGTTCTCGTCACAGTTGACACTTGCACCCTACCCGTCGGTCAGAAACAATATTTACTTAAGTAGGGAATTAGCTTTCTTTTTCAGAGCACAAAGTTCGCTAATTCTGTAAGTATCATATTTCATTTCAGTGGGAAAAACTTGCTTATGTCCTATAGAGACTCGGCAAGGTATGCCTACATTCTTGGACTACCTAATTCACTCTTGGAACAATTAAATGTTTCATTTGTTTTAGAAACTCAGTTTCACTAATTAGTAGGATTTTCTTGCCCTTATTCTCCCACAGTGAGTACCGGGTACAAGATTTCCTGCAATCTTTGATTTATTAATTATTTACCATCTTGAATTAACATTAATTGTTAACAATTCCAAAGGATAGGTACCAGTTGCCACGTTGTCCTGTTTCTGACATTCACCATATCACCACAGTATATTCGTTTACATTATTTGCTAAATTTTCACAATGTTTCTCCAAGCTTTCCGTACAGATCCAGCAGGTGAAATGGGGAACTTAAGTCGTGCTAAGAGGACCGAATTACAAACATGAGTATCATGAGTATCACCTAGATGTATCTAGGCACATGAGTATACCTAGCACATGAGTATCACCTAGATGTTCCCCATGGAGCCAACAAGAATGAATTATATAATCTACTCTTAGATCACTTTTAGATGAAGGGATAATAGACTCTGACACTCACGAACATTACACTATTGCAGATAAACATGATTTGGCCACTATGAAACTCAAACTCGAACTTGCCAAGATCGAGCGGGAGCAACAAAAGGAAGCAGCTGCTATCAGGGAGCGTGAGGCTGCCATAAGGAAGGAAGAACAGGAGAGAGAAGCCGACCCAGGAACGCGAGGCCGCCCTGAGGAAGAAGAAGGGATAGAGAGGTCCATTACTCAAGGAACAACAGGAAAGAGAGATGGCCCTCAAACAACGTGACCTGGAGTTACAACGTGAGCACAGTAAACGGCTAGCTGATAGTGGCACTCGAATATCGTCGAAGAACTAGAGATGGAAACTACCCACCAAGCTCAACGCCAACAAGCTGCAGCTATTTTCCTCAAAGTTTCAATGTCTCCCATGCAAGTAAGTTAATGCCACCGTTCGTAGAGTCAGAGATTGATGTCTTTTTTACAACCTTTGAAACCCTTGCTAATCAACTTAGCTGGCTGCCGACCAATGGGCTACCCTTCTCAGAGTACATTTACAGGTAGAGCAGCAGTCACACTCAGTACTTTGGCGTCTGAGAATGACTACCAGACCTGAAGCAAGCAGTGTTGGACGCCTACCTTCTCTCCACCGAAAGCTACCGACGTAAATTCCGTGATTACATGAAGGCAAGTACCACCACCTTTTTAGAATTTGCCAACACCAAACGGAGATATTTTATGAAATGGCTGGAAGCAGCAATGTCTCTACTTTTGCAGAACTCGTCAACCTCATGCTAGTTGAAGAATTCTTGAGGCGTGTATACTCTCCTGTCCGCTTATATTTAGCAGATAAGAAGAGACCGACCTAGTGAAATGTGCGAAGTCGGCTGACACTTACAGCCTCATCCACCGGCTGACACCAGAACACCTACCAGTAAGAAGTCTTGGTACCGTTACGAGAAAGTGAGTGCAGACCAAGCTACCTCGCAACTGTACTGTAGTATGTAGAATCTATGACATACCATAGAAAACTGTGGTAAGTCTCAATACAAAGGT
>WNGS01076403.1:0-15319 GCA_020271785.1 Procambarus virginalis | reverse complement strand
TCTGTGTTTAACTAGGTATGGACTCCAGGCTGGAGCTGCATACTCCAGGATTGGTCTTACATAAGTGTATCTAGTATAGAGGTTCTGAAAGATTCCTTACACAAATTTCTAAAGGCAGTTCTTATGTTGGCCAGTCTAGCATATGCCGCTGATGATATCTTTTGATGTGGGCTTCATGGGGACAGGTTCGGTGTGATATCAACCCCCAGATCTTTCTCTCTATTTGACTCTTGTAGGATTTCCCCTCCCAAATGATACCTTGTGTTCAGCCTCCTGCTCCCTTCTCCAATTTCAATCACCTTACACTTTCCCGAGCTGACCTTTAGCAGCCATTTTCTAGACCATTCCTCTCACATTTATCCAGGTCATCCTGTAGTGTGTGGTGTGTGTGTGTGTGTTGTTGTGTGTGTGTGTGTGTGTGTGTGTGTGTGTGTGTGTGGGTGTGTGTGTGTGTGTGTGTGTGTGTGTGTGTGTGTGTGTGTACTCACCTATTTGTACTCACTATTTGTGCTTGCAGGATCGAGCATGGACTCTTGGATCCGCCTTTCCAGCATCGGTTGTTTACAGCAATGACTCCTGTCCCATTTCCCTATCATACCTAGTCTTAAAAGTATGAATAGTATTTGCTTCCACAACTGTTCCCCAAGTGCATTCCATTTTTCCACTACTCTCACGCTAAAAGAAAACTTCCTAACATCTCTGTGACTCATCTGAGTTTCCAGTTTCCACCCATGTCCCCTCGTTCTGTTATTATTACGTGTGAACATTTCATCTTTCCACTTTGTCAATTCCCCTGAGTATTTTATATGTCCCTATCATATCTCCTCTCTCCTTCTTTTCTCTAGTGTCGTAAGGTTCAGTTCCTCAGACGCTCTTCATATCCCATCCCTCGTAACTCTGGGACAAGCCTCGTCGCAAACCTCTGAACCTTCTCCAGTTTCCTTATGTGTTTCTTCAGGTGGGGGCTCCATGATGGCGCGGCATACTCTAAGACAGGTCTCACGTAGGCAGTGTAAAGCGCCCTGAAAGCCTCCTCATTTAGGTTTCTGAATGAAGTTCAATTTTCGCCAGTGTAGAGTACGCTGCTGTCGTTATCCTATTTATATGTGCCTCAGGAGTTTAGATTAGGTGTCACATCCACTCCCAGATCTCTTTCTCGAATCGTTACAGGTAGGCTGTTCCCCTCATTGTGTTGTGTACTGTCCTTTGGTCTCCTATCACCTGATCCCATTTCCATAACTTTACATTTACTGGTGTTAAACTCCAGTAGCCATTTCCCTGACCATCTCTGCAACCTGTTTAAGTCCTCTTGGAGGATCCTACAATCCTCGTCTGTCACAACTCTTCTCATAATTTCGCGTCATCCGCAAACATTGACATGTATGATTCCACTCCTGTAAACATGTCATTTACGTAAATTAGAAAGAGGATTGGTCCCAGCACCGATCCTTGAGGTACTCCACTTGTTACTGTTCGCCAGTCCGACTTCTCGCCCCTTACCATTACCCTCTGGCTCCTTCTGTTAGGTAGTTCTTCACCCATTAGGGCCTTTCCGCTTACTCCTGCCTGCCTCTCAAGTTTGTATAGCAGTCTCATGTGCGGTACTGTATCAAAGGCCTTTTGGCAGTCAAGAAATATGCAGTCTGCCCAGCCTTCTCTGTCCTGCCTTATCCTTGTTACTTTATCATAGAATTCTAAAAGGTTTGTTAGGCATGATTTCCCTGTCCAGAACCCATGTTGGTGCTTGTTTACAAACCCAATGCTCTCCAGGTGCTCAACAAGTCTTAGCCTAATTATTCTTTCAAGTATTTTGCAGGGGATGCTTGTCAATGATACGGGTCTGTAGTTAAGTGCCTCCTCCCTATCACCTTTCTTGAAAATCGGTACGACATTGCCTCCTTCCAGCAACTAGGCAATTCTCCCGACATAAGTGACTCATTAAAGATCATTGCCAGAGGCACGCTGAGAGCCTGCGCTGCCTCTTTAAGTCTCCACGGTGATACTTTGTCTGGTCCAACAGCTTTATTTGCATCCAGTGTTGTCAACTGTTTCATTACCTCCTCTGCTGTCACCTCTATATCTGATAGCTTCATCTAGGGTAATCGCTTCTAACAATGTGGTGTGGGTGGTTGTGTGGTGTGGTGTGTGTGGGTGGTGTGTGTGTGTGTGTGTGTGTGTGTGTGTGTGTGTGTGTGTGTATGTGTGTGTGTGTGTGTGTGTGTGAGTGAGTAGGAGTGTGTGACGGGGTGTGTGAGGGGGGGGGGGTGTGAGAAGAGGAGGGAGTCAGGGGGCGAGTGCATGGGGGGAGTGGTGTTGGCGGGAGCTTGGGAGGGAGGGTGTTTGCCGGTGGAATGAAGAGGGTCAGCCGGTATACCAGCAGGGAGGGAAGGATGGGGGGGGAGAGGGATGGAGTGAGGAAGATGGAGGAAGGGAGGGAGGGAGGGAGAGAAGGAGAGTGAGAGGGAGAGAGGGAGAGAGGAGAGAGCGAGAGAGGGAGAGAGGAAGAGCACGGGAGAGAGGAGGGAGGAAATGAAATGAGGATGTGTGTGTGTGTGTGGCGGGTGGTGTGTGTGGTAGGGGGTTGGGGGGATTGGCGGTGTGGTTTTGTGACACTTTAGTGTGAAAAACTAGTGCCCACGTGAGCCGTATATTTCAAGATTCTTTACGTTCTTTAGCTAATATCCAAGACTACTTGTTATACTAAATTCACTGTACACCTTTAATTGACACTAGAGGCTCTTATCGGCCAGCTCAACCACCAGAGCACACTAGGTGAGTATGAAGCATCAGAGGCAGCTGGAGTTGTTGTTGTTGACCACACCGCTTGATATGTGTGTGTGTGTGTGTGTGTGTGTGTGTGTGTGTGTGTGTGTGTGTGTGTGTGTGTGTGTGTGTGTGTGTGTGTGTGTGTGTGTGTGTGTGTGTGTGTGTGAAGGTCTAATGGATGAGCACCACAGACTACCACCATCATGGCTGTGGGTGTCCTGGTAAAAACCTGCCTGGTGGGGGCCCTCGCCCTCCTCGCCACAGAGGGCGAGGGCCTCCACACTCGCACTCACTCACCTACAAAGATACGTGTTTTAGGATAAGAGACGTAGGGAAGAAATGATCACGACATAACAACATTATTAGAATCGGCAATGTTGACATAAACATGAAGGGGATGCCACTGAAGAAAAAATATCCACATGCGCTAGAGGTGAATATTACAATTTGACTGTGTTAAGATAGTGGAGTAAACTTGGGAGTAAACTTGGGAGTAAACTGGTGGAGGAGGTAGACTCCAAGACACGGGGTGGTAGGGTTCCATAAAAGATGCACAGGTAGATACGATATAATCCACAATGGATCTCAGGACACTACCATTGCTGTTGATTAAATGCTGAATGGCAGTGTCAACCAGCTGGAACTCTGACCCCACAAGCACACTTAGGTGAGTTTAGATGTAAACGAGCAAGTACAGGTCTTCGTGGCCGAGCGACAGCTCTAGGGAGTCGTAATCCATTCGGTCTGGTTTTGAATCCAGGCCGAGGCAGAAACAAACGGGCAGAGTTGCTTTAACCTGAGGTCTATGTTCATTTAGCATAGAAAGGCAGGGCAAGGGAGCTAACAGCTGGATCCTGCAGGCCCAAATAACAGATACAAGTGCACAACTAGGCGAGCACACACATCTCAGCGTGGTTAATAATCTGTATAATTTGTAATGTTATTTGTGTTCTTAATATTAAAACATTCAGTTGAAGTAGTATCGTTAATATTACATTTATAAGTCACATATTCTAGTTATTTCTTTTGAAAACAAGTTTCTGTTGTTGGTGTTTTTTATATAATTTCTGCTATTAATATTTGTTCGCATAAAATTATTATTTTTAATTATTATTATCATAGACACAGTAGGAAATCATAATTGCGTGAATGCATGACACCATTATGCGAAAATCACTGGAGCACTCCAGAGATTCGAACCTGGATTGTGGGTCTTCTCTAGCCGCGCGCCTTAACCCACTGGATCACAATATGCAAAAACCATATAATCTGGGATTCTGGGCCTTGAGATCTAAAGCTGATACCAATAAATGTTTTACTAATTACCCGCGGAAACGCTGATGTGTGTGTATGGAAGTTGTCCACCATATGTCCTCTTTAAATACACACAAGGCATTCACACACCCAAAATTACTATTGGAAACTTAGTAGTTAGAAACCGCCGTCGTAAACGGTGTAATTTATAAAATAACATGTAAAGACTAATATATTATATATAGGTCAAATATAAAAAGATTTAAAATTTAGAATTTCGCTACATTAATATTCTGAAAGAAGTTGTCAATTATCTAACGCTTTATTTTTAATTAGTCAGAAATTTCTCACCAAATTGTACACGCATAAAAGGCGCAGATTCAATGAGCATCATAGGGCATAGATACAAGGAGCATAAGAGGGCATAGATACTAGGTGATTTAGAGGGCATAGATACAAGGAGCATCATAGGGCATAGATACAAGGAGGATTAAAGGGCATAGATTCAAAGAGCACCAAAGGGCATAGATACAAGGAACATTAGAGGGATAAGATACAAGAAACATCAGAGGGCATAAATACAAGGAACATTAGAGGGTATAGATACAAGGAGCATTAGAGGGCATAGATACAAGGAGCATCATAGGGCATAGAAACAAGTAGGATTAAAGGACATAGATACAAAGAGCATTAAAGGGCATATATACACACACACACACACACACACACACACACACACACACACACACACACACACACACACACACACACACACACACACACACACACACACATATATATATATATATATTTATATATATATATATACATATAGAACATATATGTTCTATATATATGTGCATATATGTGGGCGTATATATATATATACATATAGAACACCAGAGAGCAGGGAGAGATACCAGAGGGCCAGAAATGAGTACCTCAGAGTGAGGAGGGAAGCAGAGAGACAGTTTGAAAATGACATCGCGAGTAAAGCCAAGACCCAACCAAAGCTGCTCCACAGCCACATCAGGAGGAAAACAGCAGTGAAGGAACAAGTGATGAAGCTGCGAAAAACGGAGAACAGATACACAGAGAATGACAAGGAGGTGTGTGAAGAACTCAACAAGAGATTCCAGGAGGTCTTCACAATAGAACAAGGAGAAGCCCCTGCACTAAATGAGGAGGCGGTAAACCAAGTAACCTTGGAGGAATTTGACCTCACCAGTGATGAGGTCAAAAGGTGTCTGCTGGAGCTGGATGTGACAAAGGCTGTTGGGCCTGACATAATCTCACCATGGATACTAAAGGAAGGTGCAGAAGCACTAAGTGTGCCACTCTCTATGGTGTATAACAGGTCACTGGAATCAGGAGACTTACCAGAAAGTTGGAAGACAGCTAACGTGGTCCCAATATACAAAAAGGGTGACAGGCAAGAGGCACTGAATTACAGGCCAGTTTCCTTAACTTGTATACCATGCCAGGTGATGGAGAAGATCGTGAGGAAAAGGCTCGTAGAGCATCTGGAGGGAAATAACTTTGTAACGCACCACCAAACATGGGTTCAGGGATGGTAAATCGTGCCTCACAGGTTTAATAGAATTTTATGACCAGGCAACAAAAATTAGGCAGAAAAGAGAAGGGTGGGCTGACTGCATTTTCCTGGATTGCCAAAAAGCCTTTGACACAGTACCGCACAAAAGGCTGTTAAAAAAGTTGGAGCAACAGGCAGGAGTAAAAGGGAAGGTGCTCCAGTGGATAAGGGAGTACTTAAGCAACAGGAAACAGCGAGTAACGGTGAGGGAGGAGACATCAGAGTGGCGAGATGTCACCAGCGGAGTCCCACAGGGCTCAGTACTTTGACCCATCCTATTTCTAATATATGTGAACGATCTTCCGAAGGGTATAGACTCATTCCTCTCAATGTTTGCTGATGATGCAAAAATTATGAGAAGAATCAAGACGGATGAAGATAGACAGAGACTACAGGATGACCTGGATAAACTGGAGGAATGGTCTAGAAAGTGGCTGTTATAGTTCAACTCGGGAAAGTGCAAGGTGATGAAATTAGGAGAAGGGAGCAGGAGGCTGAACACAAGGTATCATCTGGGAGGTGAAATCCTGCAAGAGTCAAATAGAGAGAAAGATCTGGGGGTTGATATCACACCGAACCTATCCCCAGAAGCCCACATCAAAAGAATATCATCAGTGGCATATGCTAGACTGGCCAACATAAGAACTGCCTTTAGAAACTTGTGTAAGGAATCTTTCAGAACCCTGTATACCACTTATGTAAGACCAATGCTGGAGTATGCAGCTCCAGCCTGGAGTCCATACCTACTTATACACAAGACAAAGTTAGAGAAGATTCAGCGGTATGCCACCAGGCTCGTCCAGGAACTTAGAGGATTGAGCTACGAGGAAAGGCTAAGGGAGCTGAACCTCACATCCCTGGAAAACAGAAGAGTAAGGGGAGACATGATAACCACCTACAAAATTTTCGGGGGAATTGACAGGGTGGACAAAGGCAAACTCTTCAGCACGGGTGGGACACGAACAAGGGGACACAGGTGGAAACTTAGTACCCAGATGAGCCACAGAGACGTTAGAAAGAATTTTTTCAGTGTCAGAGTAGTTAATAAATGGAATGCACTAGGAAGTGATGTGGTGGAGGCTGACTCCATACACAGTTTCAAATGTAGATATGATAGAGCCCAGTAGGCTCAGGAATCTGTACACCAGTTGATTGACAGTTGAGAGGCGGGACCAAAGAGCCAAAGCATAACCCCCGCAAGCACAATTAGGTGAGTACAATTAGGTGAGTATACAAGGAGCATCAGAGAGCATAAGATACAAGGAACATCAGAGGGCATAGATACAAGGAGATTCAGAGGGCATAGATATAAGAAGCATCAGAGGGCATAGATACAAGGAGCATCAAAGAGCATAAGATACAAGGAGCATCAGAGGGCATAGGATACAAGAAGCATCACTGGGCACAGATACAAGGATCATCGGAGGGCATATATACCAGGAGCATTAGAGGGAATAGATACATGGAGCACAAGAGGACATAGATACATGGAGCACAAGAGGACATAGATGCATGGAGCACAAGAGGACACAGATACATGGAGCACAAGAGGACATAGATGCATGGAGCACAAGAGGACATAGATACATGGAGCACAAGAGGACATAGATGCATGGAGCACAAGAGGACATAGATGCATGGAGCACAAGAGGACATAGATACATGGAGCACAAGAGGACATAGATGCATGGAGCACAAGAGGACATAGATACATGGAGCACAAGAGGACATAGATGCATGGAGCACAAGAAGACATAGATACATGGAGCACAAGAGGACATAGATGCATGGAGCACAAGAGAACATAGATGCATGGAGCACAAGAGGACATAGATGCATGGAGCACAAGAGGACATAGATACATGGAGCACAAGAGGACATAGATACATGGAGCACAAGAGGACATAGATACATGGAGCACAAGAGGACATAGATACATGGAGCACAAGAGGACATAGATACATGGAGCACAAGAGGACATAGATACATGGAGCACAAGAGGACATCGATGCATGGAGCACAAGAGGACATGTGCACAGGTGCACAGGCGCAGGTGTCCAGCAGCTGACCCCGGGTATAAAGTGATAGATAATATCACTAGTGACTGGAAGAGGTGTGGTAGGATAGGAAAACACGGTCCGGGCGTGTTCAAGTACGACAGAGACTGGCAAGAACCTGAGGCAGCGTTAAAACCAATAGAGGGGAGCCTGTGAGGAGCTGCAGGCACAGAGCCGAGCCCTAGCGAGGTGAGGTCAACTCTGAGCATAGATTATACATAGAGCTTGTCAGGTAGCGTCAGTGTGAATTAGTATGTCAGGTATCCGTCTGCTTCTATATCATATTATACATGTATGAAAATGCGAGCTTATGCACTGACAAGGTCATGGTGGTGATATCTGTGGCTGTAAACAGGGTGAGAGGAGAGAGCGGACGTCAGCGGAGATGGGAAACAGTCACCTGTTGCTTCTGCTGTTCTCACCTAATCTCTTATGTGCATATATTTACAGCAGTTGTTTAGTTTAGAGATCCCAGGAGATAACCTTGGTTTTGAATACAAGGTCTTTGGTTATCTGTTCTTCCCATGCGCTCTCAAGAGTCAGCCCTCTGTCCGTTCACTATCTTCAGCTCAACCTTCACCTCCCTTTCTCACTATCTTCATCATCATCTTCACCTTCCTCCCTCACTATCTTCGTCACCACCTTCTCCTTCCTCCCTCACTATCTTCGTCACCACTTTCACCTTCCTCCCTCACTATCTTCATCACCATCTTCACCTCCCTCCCTCACTATCTTCATCACCACCTTCACCTTCCTCCCTCCCTCACTATCTTCGTCACCACCTTCATATCCCTCCCTCACTATCTGAACTATCATCTCACCAATTATTTTCCGCTCGCCTAGTCCACAGATGCCGCTGTAGCTGACACTGACGACTGTGAGGAGACCGGCATGACACCGTACGACTACAGTCAGGTGAGTGTCACTCCCTGACACATGACACCCAACGACTACAGCCAGGTGAGTGTCATTATAAACACTCACAAGTAGAGTATATTACATACAGAGTATATACTCATACAGCTCTTAAGAGGACCAACCTGTCCTCTTAAAAAAGAACGTCGCTTTTGGCCGTTTGCCAGTATGGCCGAATATGGACGTAATTTGAAAATGGAAAAAAAATTATAATAAATTTGGGATTTTTTTCAACAACAGTAAGTTAAGGGTTCTCTGACAGGTTAGGTGGGCAGGAAATTCTCGTAAAGTTTCAAAACGGTATGAAAAACGTTGAAGGAAAGTTTCCTCTTCTAAGCCTGCCGAGTAAGCCGGAGGACTCAAACAGAAAACGGAACAGTACGTCACTTTTGTGAGTCGATTTCATTTCAAAGTACGTCCAAATTTGGCCATAGCGCACATAAGAGCGAAAAGTGACGTTATTTTTAAGAGGACGGGTTGGAAGATCAGCTTTCCCGTATGTCTCCAGTGTTTCCAGTGTAGGTCTCTGTTTCCAGTGATCTTTTAAACACCATAGAGAGTGGCACACTTAGCTAGTGCTTCTGCACCTATTTTCAGTATCCACGGTGAGATTCTGGTAGGGCCAAGGGCCGAGCCGGCCGAGAACGACTGTGTTACTAACATGGCAAGCCACCCCGAGCTTTCCTCCTTCAAATATCAAAAGCTCAAAAAACTAAATATTAATTCCAGTTCATACGCTACCTAAATATATACACTATACCATATTCTCCACAGGAGAGTACGTATCAAAACTCAAGGTATACATGAATATATCACGATATATGCTAACACCAATAAGAAGTCATCAATATTGCACCTGGCAATACTGGCTGGAGACGGTTCACCAAAGTGGGGGGGAGGTAATGGGGAGGGGGAGGTGTGGGAGGATTTCCAGCAGTTACCGATCGACCGATTGTTTACGACTTAGATGACAGTATATTCGTTAGACACACCTTAAGTGTGTTTATATATATATACATATATAAATATATTTATATATATATATATATATATATATATATATATATATATATATATATATATATATATATATATATATATGCAATTGACGATCACTAAACACTGATCATCTGTATGCGGAAAAACCACAAAGAAATGGAGAAGAGAGATGAACGTTTCGACTCGTGAAAGCCGTTGTCAACATCAGACTGACTGAGAGAAGTAGAGAGAGGGTACAGGTCAGCACCTGGACCTGACCAACCCATCTATGGGGAAAGGATTACCAGAAACAGGAAAGATCAAAGGTGATTAAGCGGTCAGAGAATAAGGATGAAGATTAAGGAAAAGCCTCATGAACACACAATAATTGAATATAAAATTGTAATGAGACATTGTATGCCTCCCTTATCAAAGTTTTTCTTAAAGTTTTTTTTTCTTTTTCTGTTGTGTAATATTGTAACTTAACACTGGATCAAGTTTGTACATGCCAGTACTAACATTGAGAAGATTTGGACATTGACTAATTAGCGCAGACTCAATTAAATTCCGCTCCACAAAGCCATTGCAATTGGCAATGCTTTTCGCCCCATCCCAATTAATAGTGTGATCACACAAACTTCTATGTAGATACAAAGCATTAGACGTTTGGGCAGTTCTTATACTATAAGCATGTTGAGACATACGTAATTGTAAGGATTTTCCTGTTTGTCCAAGGTACACAGACTCACAATCATTACAAGGAATCGAATACACACAACCTGCTGTACCAGGGGAGTTTTTTATTAAGTCCCAACTGGATTGTTTCTTGGCTTTCAGCATGGCTGGTCTGAGTGCTGGGTCTGCCATGGCACCCCATTTCGTGTCGCTTTTCGTGTAGTGGGGGTCCTGTATCCCCGCTACATCACTGAGGGTGTCAGGTAGAATTTCCTTAACCAGGTCATCTGATGCTGAGGAGGAAGACAGGAAGGCTGGGACAGCAATTTGGGTGGTGGTGCGGACACCCAAGCCACCGAGCCTAACAGGAAGAGTGGCTTGTTTCCACTGGCACTCGTTGAGGGAGAGATTAACAACTTTTTCCAGCATGGTCTTCAGTAAGAGGTCATACTCTTCAAGCTTTCGGTTGTCATAAGATGGGGCGCACCTCAGAAAGTAGGTTAGCCTCGAAAGGGATAGGCATTTGGTGAGTAGATAAAAAGCATCCATCGATGTCACCTATTCTGTCTTCCATCCTCCTAAGGTCTGCGATTTTCTTGTCAAGGATCTCCTCAATGGCGTTAGACCGAGGGGGGCTCCAAGGAGGGTGCTGTTCTCGGCCCTAATGACATGGGCTCCAGGCAAGGCAGAGCTTATTCTAGCTACGATGTCTGGGTTGGAGGAGACCACTTCACACTTGGAAGGGTTCAGGACGAGACCCAGGCTTACTTCTTGCTCCCTTATTTTCCTGATGTCTGCCAAGAGGTCGTCTACGGTGCCAGCAATAGTGCCATCATCCAAAAACCAGATGTTGAACTCGCTGGACAAGCTTTCGGTGATTTCTTTTAAGACTAAGCAGAAAAGAAGGGGAGCAAGAGGATCACCTTGCTGAACACCTTCACATGATCTGATTTCATGTTCACCAAAGAGCAGTTTTGACTCACCACTGTAGCACGATAGTATGAGGGTAGAGGGGCCGGAAATGGCGATGTCCGGCACAAAGTACTGCATCTCTTCTGACCATTTTGAAGACATTCTTAAAGTCCAGTTTGAGCAGGGCCTTTTCATCAGAAATGTTGGTGATGTATGCTCGTGCTGCATGGGCAGCCGCTTCACAGCCTTGGGGGATTCCAAATCCTAGCTGGATTGGTTTCAGCAATTCAGCCGCTTGCTGGCTGACAACCCTCGTAGCAGCCTTGGCAATCAGGCGTCGGAGAGTGTTGCCAACAGCAATTGGCCTGATTCCATCGTCCTTCTTTTTGAGAGCACAGAGGGAGGCACCAAAAAAGAGAGGCCTGATGACCTCAGGTATATCACCAGCCAGGCACATGTTGACGAACCTTGTTAGTTCCATAAGAAGATCTTGTGCAGCATCACCAACCGCAGGATTTAACATTTGCTTGATGTGTTGAGGTTTTACCCTGTAAAGCCTCCTGCTGACCCAGGTGGAAAAGAAAGGGCTGCTTTGTAGACCTCAGATTCACCAACGGTTAATGGGTCTGAAATGGTGTCGGCTGATGGCGGAACGATGTTGTCGCCTTGTCGGGCTCTGGGTGGGTGCTTGCTTTGCAGGGCCCGCGCTGTGGCTGAGTTTCGAGGAGCAATTTTCTCGTCACTGGTGAGGACTCTAATAGCACTTGCGGTATTTCCCTCTTCAATTTTCTTGGTGATTTGTGCTCTGATTTTGTTTGTTTCGGTATGTTGTTGTTACCATTTCTGCGGTGGGTGTGTTTTGCTCGGAGAGGCAGGCGAACTAGGTTATCCCCCATGGGTATTCATTTATCGCCCTCTGGACCGAGGAAGCAAGTGATTTGTCCCTCCTTGGAGGGACGGTGAGGCATACATTGCCAAACAGAAGGACATTATGCCACGCTTGAATGTTTTCCGGGGCATCATTAACCCTTTTCAGAAGATTACAGAGTTTGGCTGCTGCATTTGGGCGGGCTGCTTTTGGATGTGTGGTAATGTTCTAGCAGACGTCGCTATGATTGCTTGGGTGAGGTTTGCAGATGAGATTAGGTTAATGGGAGTCTCTTCCCTAACTGTCAATGGCAGCTGGCCATTGCTTCCCTTTGGAAGCTGGTGGGAACCACTGCATCTTACCTCGTTGAAGGTATGAAAGCGGATGACACCACCGTTGGAGTTTATGGCGGTGTTTTTGTTGCATACTCGACAAAAACCTCTTTTAGGAGTAGTTGTTGGCACCTCAAGGCTTGTGGAGTCCTGCCCGACCGCTGGGACCCCTTCCATTTCAACTCAGTTGGGAGAGTTAAACTGTGCATTGTCCTTTAGAGGGGGCAAACACACTGGGTCATGGCCAAGCAACTGCCAGCAACTGGGTGTGGAGGTGTCAACTGGGTGTGGAGGCATCAACTGGGTGTGGAGAAAGCAACTGGGTGTGGGAGACAGCAACTGGGTGTGGAGCCAGCAACTGGGTGTGGAGCCAGCAACTGGGTGTGGAGGCATCAACTGGGTGTGGAGCCAGCAAATGGTGTGCGGCATCAACTGGGTGTGGAGGCAGCAACTGGGTGTGGAGCCGCGGCTGGGTGTGGAGGCATCAACTGGGTGTGGAGGCCGCGGCTGGGTGTGGAGGCATCAACTGGGTGTGGAGGCATCAGCTGGGTGTGGAGGCATGAACTGGGTGTGGAGGCCGCGGCTGGTGTGGAGGCCGGTGGGGCGAGGGTCAGCTCAGGTAGTGAGGTGCGGGGGGGGGGGGATGGGGTCGGTTTGGGGGGAGGCGTAGTATCGAGTGGGCTATACACATGACACACAATATACATTCATATATATGCCACCAGGGTATGTATGACACTGAGAATATGGGGTTGGCACTGTGTTATATGTATGACACTATAAACTGGGGTTGACACTTTGTGGTGTGTATGGCACTGAGTATCGGAGTTGGCACTTTGAGATGTATATATCACTATGGCACTATATATACATGGTATTCACTTTGTATGTCGGGGCCGCAAAGTATACACTAAACAGACACAAATTGTTCACTATCATTCACTGAGCCCACGAGGGAGGTGGTGAGGAGGTGTGGTGGTGAGGGGAGTTTGAAATGCGGCCACTACCAGCCTCCTCCGCCTGACCGGTGAGCGGGTGTTCTTAGTGACGCCAAGGTTCACTTTCCCTCACGCGCCTCCCTCCGCCCCCGCCCTTCCCCATCCCGCCCCGGCCGTTAAGGTGGTAGGCCTCCCTCACTGGCACTGTTGCTGGTGAGTTCAAGCTTGGCAAGCCGGAGAAAATTGTAAAATACCGTTGACTGGGATGATGGAGGGACTTCAAACGCTGAAGATGTCTTCTACTGATGTTCACATATGTCCTGACCAACGCCTCACCTGCTTGGCCTCACTGTTTTGTGATAAAGTATGAAGGTAGCCCGGAGCTCCACGGTGCGTCCGGTCTCCACAGTACCCCGTGGAGGAATTGTATATTATATACATATATATAATATATTATATATATATAATATATATATATAATATATATATATATATATATATGTATAATATATATATATATATATATATACAATGCACCAGAGGTGGTATCCCTAATATATACATTATATATATATTTGTAAAAAGTATAAAATATAAAACAATATTACTATCTATCTCTATATATATAATATATATATCTATATATAATATATATACATATAATAGACGCTGCAACGATGCTTCGACCCATCAACTAGGTTTTGGTGTCCCCCATGGCTGTGAAGCAGCAGCTCATGCAGCACGAGCCTATATCAAGGACCTCCCAGAAAATAAGGCATTATAAAATTAGACTTAAAAATGCCTTCAACCAGGTAAAAGGGATGTGGTATGGAAGCAGTTCGAACCAGCTTTCCTTGTCTACTTCCTTTCGTTTCAGCAGGGTACAGTAGGGAATCGACACTGTTGTTTGGGGAACATGAAGTTGTTTCCGCAGAAGGTGTCCAGCAGGGAGACCCACTTCCCCTTTTCTTTTCTGCATGGCAGCTAAGGAGGTCACAAGTAGGTTGTCCAGCGAATTCAACATCTGGTTCCTGGACGATGGCACCCTGGCAGGGACACAGGAATCCCTGCTAGGAGATCTTCAGCTAGTGAAATCTAGGGGAGAGGAGTTAGGCCTTACACTAAATCCATCAAAGTGTGAAATCATCTCGTCCAACCAACCAATCATAAATGCAGTACAATCTTATTGCCAGGAGCCCAAGTGATCGCTCCCACCGACAGTGTGCTGCTAGGGGCACCTCTGGGCTCGAACGCCATTGAGGTAGTCCTCGAAGAAAAGCTTAAAGACCTGAGGAGGATGGAGGCGCGAATAGGGGCTTTGGATGCTCATGATGCGTTGTACCTTCTTACAAGGTGCCTGGCCTTGCCCAGACTTACCTATTTCCTCAGGTGTGCTCCTTCTTTTGACAGCCCAAAAAACGGAATACGATTCACTCCTAAAGACAATAACTATGAAAGTGTTAAACCTCTCCCTGCAAGATGACCAGTGGGACCAAGCAACGCTCCCAGTTAGACTCGGGGTATAGGTATTCGCAAGGCGACACAGTTAGCATTGCCGGCATTCTTATCCTCGACCAGTGCTACAAGTGAATTAGTGAAGAAATACTACCAGAATACCTAAGGAACTCCATTGGGATTCGTGATCCCAATTTTGGGAAGGAGCTGGTCGGTGGGACACACTCGCCAATTCACACACCCGACCAACTTGTCCAAACGACGGTAAACAGGCCAAATGGGATAGCCCCATAGTGGAGAACATCGCCAAAGCATTGCTGGACGTAGCTTCTCAGAAGGACAGAGCGCGTCTCCTAGCTGTGCAAGCCCCCCATGCTGGGGACTTCCTGTTGGCAGTCCCTAATTCCGCCTTGGGCACCCGCCTGGATCATCGGGCCCTAAGTATTGGTGTTGCTCTGCGCCTTGCCGCCCCTATCTCCACCGAGCACCGGTGTATTTGCGGCCAGGCACGGGCAGACCAATACGGCAGCCATGGTCTCATCTGTCGTAAGACACAGGGAAAGATTGCCCACGAG
>WNGS01076402.1:0-13287 GCA_020271785.1 Procambarus virginalis | reverse complement strand
CACACACCACCTGCCCTGGACGACAGCACACACACCATCTGCCCTGGACGACACCACACACACCATCTGCCCTGTACGACACCACACACACTACCTGCCCTGTACGACACCACACACACACCACCTGCCCTGGACGACACCACACACACACCACCTGCCCTGGACGACACCACACACACACCACCTGCCCTGGACGACACCACACACACACCACCTGCCCTGTACGACACCACACACACCACCTGCCCTGTACGACACCACACACACCACCTGCCCTGGACGACAGCACACACACCATCTGCCCTGGACGACACCACACACACCATCTGCCCTGTACGACACCACACACACTACCTGCCCTGGACGACACCACACACACACCACCTGCCCTGGACGACACCACACACACACCACCTGCCCTGGACGACACCACACACACACCACCTGCCCTGGACGACACCACACACACACCACCTGCCCTGGACGACACCACACACACACCACCTGCCCTGGACGACACCACACACACACTATCTGCCCTGGACGACACCACACACACCATCTGCCCTGGACGACACCACACACACCATCTGCCCTGTACGACACCACACACACCATCTGCCCTGGACGACACCACACACACCACCTGCCCTGGACGACGACACACACACCACTTGCCCTGGACGACACCACACACACACACCACCTGCCCCGGACGACACAATACACCACCTACCTTGGACGACACCACACACCACCTACCTTGGACGACACCACACACCACCTACCTTGGACGACACCACACACCACCTACCTTGGACGATACCACACACCACCTACCTTGGACGACACCACACACCACCTACCCTGGACGTCTAGCCAGCTTGTGTACTACACCGCTGGCTTGAGTCTCATAAGTGTCAGAGGCTCAACACTTACATGTTTGTGTTACTGTGAGTGATCGTTATCTCTCTCTCTTTCCAGGTGAGTGCGGGCGAGTCTCGCGCGCGCCGCGCAGGTAACTGCTTACCTGGTTGTGTTAGATGGCGAGGCTGCACCTCTGGCAACCTCTCAACACCTGTACATGACTGAGGTAAGTGTGGCACACTGTCTGTGTCACAGGTACACTGGAACACTCCCTGGAACACTGCCTGGAACACTAGTCATGCACTAGTACACTGGAACACTACAGTCATGCACTAGTACACTGGAACACTACAGTCATGCACTAGTACACTGGAACACTCCCTGGAACACTACAGTCATGCACTAGTACACTGAAACACTCCCTGGAACACTACAGTCATGCACTAGTACACTGAAACACTCCCTGGAACACTACAGTCATGCACTAGTACACTAGAACACTACAGTCATGCACTAGTACACTGGAACACTCCCTGGAACACTACAGTCATGCACTAGTACACTGCAACACTCCCTGGAACACTACAGTCATGCTCTAGTACACTGGAACACTACAGTCATGCACTAGTACACTGGAACACTCCCTGGAACACTACAGTCGTGCACTAGTACACTGCAACACTCCCTGGAACACCACAGTCATGCACTAGTACACTGGAACACCGCAGTCATGCACTAGTACACTGGAACACTCCCTGGAACACCACAGTCATGCACTAGTACACTGGAACACTCCCTGGAACACCACAGTCATGCACTAGTACACTGGAACACTCCCTGGAACACTACAGTCATGCACTAGTACACTGGAACACTCCCTGGAACACTATAGTCATGCACTAGTACACTGGAACACTACAGTCATGCACTAGTACACTGGAACACTCCCTGGAACACTACAGTCGTGCACTAGTACACTGCAACACTCCCTGGAACACCACAGTCATGCACTAGTACACTGGAACACCACAGTCATGCACTAGTACAATGGAACACTCCCTGGAACACCACAGTCATGCACTAGTACACTGGAACACTCCCTGGAACACTACAGTCATGCACTAGTACACTGGAACACTACAGTCATGCACTAGTACACTGGAACACTCCCTGGAACACTACAGTCATGCACTAGTACACTAGAACACTCCCTGGAACACTACAGTCATGCACTAGTACACTGCAACACTCCCTGGAACACCACAGTCATGCACTAGTACACTGGAACACCGCAGTCATGCACTAGTACACTGGAACACTCCTGGAACACCACAGTCATGCACTAGTACACTGGAACACTCCCGGAACACCACAGTCATGCACTAGTACACTGGAACACTCCCTGGAACACTATAGTCATGCACTAGTACACTGGAACACTACAGTCATGCACTAGTACACTGGAACACTCCCTGGAACACTACAGTCGTGCACTAGTACACTGCAACACTCCCTGGAACACCACAGTCATGCACTAGTACACTGGACACCACAGTCATGCACTAGTACACTGGAACACTCCTGGAACACCACAGTCATGCACTAGTACACTGGAACACTCCCTGGAACACTACAGTCATGCACTAGCACTGGAACACTACAGTCATGCACTAGTACACTGGAACACTCCCTGGAACACTACAGTCATGCACTAGTACACTAGAACACTCCCTGGAACACTACAGTCATGCACTAGTACACTGCAACACTCCCTGGAACACCACAGTCATGCACTAGTACACTGGAACACTCCCTGGAACACCACAGTCATGCACTAGTACACTGGAACACTCCCTGGATCACCACAGTCATGCACTAGTACACTGGAACACTCCCTGGAACACTACAGTCATGCACTAGTACACTGGAACACTCCCTGGAACACTACAGTCATGCACTAGTACACTGGAACACTACAGTCATGCACTAGTACACTGGAACACTCCCTGGAACACTACAGTCATGCACTAGTACACTGGAACACTACAGTCATGCACTAGTACACACTCCCTGGAACACTACAGTCATGCACTAGTACACTGGAACACTCCCTGGAACACTACAGTCATGCACTAGTACACTGCAACACTCCCTGGAACACTACAGTCATGCACTAGTACACTGGAACACTCCCTGGAACACTACAGTCATGCACTAGTACACTGGAACACTACAGTCATGCACTAGTACACTGGAACACTCCCTGGAACACTACAGTCATGCACTAGTACACTGCAACACTCCCTGGAACACTACAGTCATGCACTAGTACACTGGAACACTCCCTGGAACACTACAGTCATGCACTAGTACACTGGAACACTACAGTCATGCACTAGTACACTGCAACACTCCCTGGAACACTACAGTCATGCACTAGTACACTGGAACACTCCCTGGAACACCACAGTCATGCACTAGTACACTGGAACACTCCCTGGATCACCACAGTCATGCACTAGTACACTGGAACACTCCCTGGAACACTACAGTCATGCACTAGTACACTGGAACACTCCCTGGAACACTATAGTCATGCACTAGTACACTGGAACACTACAGTCATGCACTAGTACACTGGAACACTCCCTGGAACACTACAGTCATGCACTAGTACACTGGAACACTACAGTCATGCACTAGTACACCGCAACACTCCCTGGAACACTACAGTCATGCACTAGTACACTGGAACACTCCCTGGAACACTACAGTCATGCACTAGTACACTGCAACACTCCCTGGAACACTACAGTCATGCACTAGTACACTGCAACACTCCCTGGAACACTACAGTCATGCACTAGTACACTGCAACACTACAGTCATGCACTAGTACACTGGAACACTCCCTGGAACACTACAGTCATGCACTAGTACACTGCAACACTCCCTGGAACACTACAGTCATGCACTAGTACACTGCAACACTCCCTGGAACACTACAGTCATGCACTAGTACACTGGAACACTACAGTCATGCACTAGTACACCGCAACACTCCCTGGAATACTACAGTCATGCACTAGTACACTGGAACATTCTCTGGAACACCACAGTCATGCACTAGTACACTGCAACACTCCCTGGAACACCACAGTCATGCACTAGTACACTGGAACACTCCCTGGAACACCACAGTCATGCACTAGTACACTGGAACACTCCCTGGATCACCACAGTCATGCACTAGTACACTGGAACACTCCCTGGAACACTACAGTCATGCACTAGTACACTGGAACACTCCCTGGAACACTATAGTCATGCACTAGTACACTGGAACACTACAGTCATGCACTAGTACACTGGAACACTCCCTGGAACACTACAGTCATGCACTAGTACACTGCAACACTCCCTGGAACACTACAGTCATGCACTAATACACTGGAACACTCCCTGGAACACTACAGTCATGCACTAGTACACTGCAACACTCCCTGGAACACTAGTCATGCACTAGTACACTGGAACACTACAGTCATGCACTAGTACACTGCAACACTCTCTGGAACACTATAGTCATGCACTAGTACACTGCAACACTCCCTGGAACACTACAGTCATGCACTAGTACACTGGAACACTCCCTGGAACACTACAGTCATGCACTAGTACACTGCAACACTCCCTGGAAAACACTACAGTCATGCACTAGTACACTGGAACACTACAGTCATGCACTAGTACACTGGAACACTACAGTCATGCACTAGTACACTGGAACACTCCTTGGAACACCACAGTCATGCACTAGTACACTGGAACACTCCCTGGAACACTACAGTCATGCACTAGTACACTGCAACACTCCCTGGAACACTACAGTCATGCACTAGTACACTGGAACACTACAGTCATGCACTAGTACACTGGAACACTCCCTGGAACACTACAGTCATGCACTAGTACACTGGAACACTACAGTCATGCACTAGTACACTGGAACACTCCCTGGAACACCACAGTCATGCACTAGTACACTGGAACACTACAGTCATGCACTAGTACACTGGAACACTACAGTCATGCACTAGTACACTGGAACACTCTGGAACACCACAGTCATGCACTAGTACACTGGAACACTCTCTGGAACACCACAGTCATGCACTAGTACACTGGAACACTCTGGAACACTACAGTCATGCACTAGTACACTGGAACACTACAGTCATGCACTAGTACACTGGAACACTCCCTGGAACACTACAGTCATGCACTAGTACACTGGAACACTCTGGAACACCACAGTCATGCACTAGTACACTGGAACACTCTGGAACACTACAGTCATGCACTAGTACACTGGAACACTCTGGAACACCACAGTCATGCACTAGTACACTGGAACACTCTCTGGAACACCACAGTCATGCACTAGTACACTGGAACACTCCCAGCTCCGGGCCCAGCCGTGCCACGTGACCACAGACAAGGATGAAGCAGACAAGGATGATTTTTTTTTTTTTTTTTTTTGCAGGGATATTCCTGCGCGGGCTCTAAGCCTCTGGCTGGCCCACTAAGTGTCGCTTGTTTCTAGTTTACTTGGGCGGAGTATGAGTATTTATTACTCGTATGGTCGCTTTAGTAAGATGTTGCCATATGTGTTTAACAACTTCTGCTCTGTTGAATTGAAGTTGAAAT
This sequence comes from Procambarus virginalis, assembly GCA_020271785.1. Classification (NCBI taxonomy): domain Eukaryota; kingdom Metazoa; phylum Arthropoda; class Malacostraca; order Decapoda; family Cambaridae; genus Procambarus; species Procambarus virginalis. The sequence continues at coordinate 7,710 of WNGS01076402.1, read as the reverse complement.
CTTAATGGGTTTGTAACTGTGCACTGTGTTAGATAATGTTCCAGTGGTCTGTCGGGCATTTCTCCACAGTGTTGACATTTCCTCTCATCTTCCGGAACCTGTAAGCCTATTTCCCATGCACATGGGTATCCAAGCCTGATGCGATGTAAGTGTACTTCTGTTGCTCTACTGCTCCCTTTCATTAACATAAGTGGCTCGTAGTTGGTTGAATTCTTGTACCAACCCGCAGGTCGAGATGTTGCAACAGCCGAGTTGTGGTCACTGTACAACTTTGCATTGCTCTGTTTCTAATTACTCGATTAATCTGTGACAGACTCTGTGGTATGCAAATGTCTACAGTTCTTCTCTTAGTTGCAAGTTTCGCAGCTTCGTCTGCAATGTCATTTCCTACGATTCCCACATGACTTGGCACCCAGTTGAGAAGGACTCGTCGGCCTTGTCGTTTGAGTGTTTGCATTAATGATAGGACAGTTGTGATCAGATGTATGTTATCACATATGCGGTCTTGTTGCAAGGTTTCAATGGCGGTTCTCGAATCTGTATGTATGATAACATGTTGTCGGTGTTGAGCAAGAGCATGTTCCAAAGCCTTTTGAATGGCTAGCATCTCTGTTTGTAAAGTCGAACAACAAGGATGAAGCAGATGTGGGAGGGTGTGGCCACCGCTGCTTGGACCAGAGCGTGACCCAGGTGTGAGCCGGGGACAGCCTCACACACCACAGGATTGAAGTTCAATAGCCGCCAATTTAACCACATAGACGTAAGGAAGGATTTGTGAAATAGTCTAGGAAAATACTGCCAGTAGCAGCAGCATCTGCTTGATACCTGGTTGATGGGGTTCTGGGAGTTCTTCTACTCCCCAAGCCCGGCCCGAGGCTAGGCTCGACTTGTGAGTTTGGTCCACCAATCTGCTGCTTGGAGCGGCCCGCAGGCCCACATACCCACCACAGCCCGATTGGTCCGGCATTCCTTGAAGGAAACAATCTAGTTTCCTCTTGAAGATGTCCACGGTTGTTCCGGCAATATTTCTTACGCTCGCTGGGAGGATGTTGAAGAACCGCGGACCTCTGATGTTTATACAGTGTTCTCTGATTGTGCCTATGGCACCCCTGCTCTTCACTGGTTCTATTCTGCATTTTCTTCCATATCGTTCACTCCAGTACGTTGATATTTTACGTAGTAACGTCTGGCGTAGTCAGTACGCCAAGTACTTGACAATTCGCTCAAGAAGTTATTTCTTCTGTGGGAAATCCACCTTTAGTATTAGTATCTTCTTAGAGAGGAGTGTATTCCCCGATGTGATGGAACTGGTACTAAGGATGCAGGCAGGTGGGGGGAGCCAGGTGCAGGTGGGTGGGGGAGCCAGGTGCAGGTGGGTGGGGGAGCCAAGTGCAGGTGGGTGGGGGAGCCAGGTGCAGGTGGGGGAGCCAGGGCAGGTGGGTGGGGAGCCAGGTGCAGGTGGGTTGGGGGGAGCCAGGTGCAGGTGGGTGGGGGGGAGCCAGGTGCAGGTGGGTGGGGGGGAGCCAGGTGCAGGTGGGTGGGGGAGCCAGGTGCAGGTGGGGGGGAGCCAGGTGCAGGTGGGTGGGGGAGCCAGGTGCAGGTGGGTGGGGGAGCCAGGTGCAGGTGGGTTGGGGGGAGCCAGGTGCAGGTGGGTTGGGGGGAGCCAGGTGCAGGTGGGTGGGGGAGCCAGGTGCAGGTGGGTGGGGGAGCCAGGTGCAGGTGGGTGGGGGAGCTAGGTGCAGGTGGGTTGGGGGGAGCCAGGTGCAGGTGGGTGGGGGAGCCAGGTGCAGGTGGGTGGGGGAGCCAGGTGCAGGTGGGTGGGGGAGCCAGGTGCAGGTGGGTGGGGGAGCCAGGTGCAGGTGGGGGGAGGACCGTGCCAGTAGCCACTCACTTAGCCCAGTAGGGCGTGGCACCATAAGTCCCCCTCATCCCTAAATCTAATTATTTCTGACGGTAAGGCTCATGACTTGCCTCATAATGCGATGGTATAGCAGCGTGTCATGTTAGGCCCACACGCTCGTGTCTTCTGGCCCAGCGTGGTCCTCCGTGGCCCAGCCTGGCCCCCAGCAGCACCCCGCGGTACTGGTGCCAGGGAGCAAGGGGCCCTCACTACCACACCCGTAAATGCAAGCTGGTAATATAATAAAATGGTAAGAGAGGTCGTCTTGTTCTTCAACTGGATAAAAGGTTCCTCCCGGGGCGGGATGCGGGGCCCCTATCACAGTGCTCTCGCTCCACCTATTTTCTGGGGCGCACTCTTGGCTGGCCGGACCCCCGGCTTGGCCGGACCCCCGGCTGGCCGGACCCCCGGCTTGGCCGGACCCCCGGCTTGGCCGGACCCCCGGCTTGGCCGGACCCCCGGCTTGGCCGGACCCCCGGCTGGAATATGTCAACATCAATGAGTACTTGACTAAACTAATATTTGAGAAGTAAATTATGGTGACCATCTAGAAGCCAAATTTTAACTAAGAGTTTATGAAATATATTAGTAAGACTAGAGAGGGGGGGGAGAGTAGTTTAACAAGAGGTAAAGGCGTTTCTATAAGACTAATCTGAAGGTTGACATAATGTATTGTCAAGGTGTGAGCCTCGGATATATGTGGCATTATAGTCCCATCATGAAGGGGGGCATACAGTGCGGGATGCTAACACAAATAGCTTCACTGACCAACAGTGTCTGGCTTCAGGCGGTGATGCAATGATGGAATATGAAAATATCGTCCGCCTCCTGGGGGGGGGAGATGTCCGCCTCCTGGGGGGGGGGAGATGTCCGCCTCCTGGGGGGGTGAGATGTCCACCTCCTGGGGGGGGAGATGTCCACCTCCTGGGGGGGGGAGATGTCCGCCTCCTGGGGGGGGGAGATGTCCGCCTCCTGGGAGGGTGGGGGAGATGTCCGCCTCCTGAAGGAGTGCAGGGTAGACAAAAATACGTCACAGCTTCGTGTCGTCCTTTGCAGATGACACAAAAATCAGCATGAAAATTACCTCTGCTGAAGACATTGAAAAACTACAAACAGATGTCAACAAAGTTTTCGATTGGGCAGCAGAAAATAACATGATGTTTAACAGTGATAGATTTCAGGTACTCAGGTACGGCAAAAATGAGGATCTGAAACATAATACAGGGTACAAAACACAATCGAATCTTCCCATAGTAGAGAAACAGCATGTCAGGGATTTGGGAATAATGATGTCAGACGATCTAACGTTTAGGGAGCATAACCAAGCAAATATTGCGTCAGCCAGAAAAATGATCGGATGGATTACGAGAACTTTCAAATCCAGGGATCCCATCACAATGGTTGTACTCTTCAAGTCACTTGTGCTGTCCCGTCTTGAGTACTGTTCAGTACTCACTTCCCCCTTCAGAGCAGGAGAGATTGCCGAAATAGAGGGAATACAGCGAACATATACAGCACGTATAGACGCGATAAAGCACCTAAATTATTGGGATCGTCTCAAAGCTCTCCAAATGTACTCACTAGAAAGAAGACGAGAGAGATATCAAATAATATACACCTGGAAGATACTGGAGGGCCAGGTCCCAAATCTACACAGTAAAATAACAACGTACTGGAGTGAACGATATGGAAGAAAATGCAGAATAGAACCAGTGAAGAGCAGGGGTGCCATAGGCACAATCAGAGAACACTGTATAAACATCAGAGGTCCGCGGTTGTTCAACACCCTCCCAGCAAGCATAAGAAATATTGCCGGAACAACCGTGGACATCTTCAAGAGGAAACTAGATTTATTCCTCCAAGGAGTTCCGGACCAGCCGGGCTGTGGTGGGTATGTGGGCCTGCGGGTCGCTCCAAGCAACAGCCTAGTGGACCAAACTCTCACAAGTCAAGCCTGGCCTCGGGCCGGGCTTGGGGAGTAGAAGAACTCCCAGAACCCCATCAACCAGGTTTAGCCACCGACAGGGTCGTTTAGCCACCGACAGGGTCGTTTAGCCACCGACAGGGTCGTTTAGCCACCGACAGGGTCGTTTAGCCACCGACAGGGTCGCTTAGCCACCGACAGGGTCGCTTAGCCACCGACAGGGTCGCTTAGCCACCGACAGGGTCGCTTAGCCACCGACAGGGTCGCTTAGCCACCGACAGGGTCGCTTAGCCACCGACAGGGTCGCTTAGCCACCGACAGGGTCGTTTAGCCACCGACAGGGTCGTTTAGCCACCGACAAGGTAGTTTAGCCACCGACAGGGTAGTTTAGCCACCGACAGGGTAAATTGGGCCATCACGGCACCTGCCCTCCAGGAGGCAGGTTGGTCGACTTCTGGCAGAAGCCAACCACCGGGTTAGTCAGTGAGGTGAGGCGCTCTGCTGGGGTAACATGATAGATCTTGGTGAATTACCACGGCGGCTCATTAAGAGTTGCGGTGTTAAGTATTGTATCCGGTAACACTGTACTTATATTCTTTGTTGTTGTCAGTGCGGATCATTGAGTTGGAACTGGTGTTCATGCTCTAATTTGTTGTTGGACGCGTAATGTATAAGGCAATTTTAACTATATAAATTACATGTACAAAGACAGTTGTATTGCAGGTGTTAAAGTAACTTTTATTGTTCTATTAAATTTAAGCTTTGTTTTTAAGCTTGGCTTTGACGGGCACCTGTTTCCCCATATTCACATTGATATTTGAATGCGGCTTATTGTGTTCTTAGGGTTCGTAAAACAGACCCACAGTTGTGTATACACCCTAACAGGCTTGCAAAAACCAGCCGTTAGCAGCCAAGGTGATGGAGGACCTACATCACCTGGCCGCCCTCCTGCTGCTTCCTGGTGCGTTCTCCTACCTAAATTCTGAGTACTAATATATCCCAATCATCGAAATTTAGCAAGTTATGACTATCCCGATTTTGTTTTTTTTTCACTTATGAAAGTGTGGCAAGGGGTCGTAGGTCTTTGAGTATTAGAAAGTAAAGTGGCGAGTCTAAACATGTTGGGCAGCACTGGTGTACGTGTTTCATAAACCCTGACCAAGTAAATGTCGAAACAAATGATGAAAATGTTCCTTGAGAAGCAAACACACAGCCTAGAGTTATATCATTAAACACTACGATGAATGTAATGGAGACATTTATATACGAGAATATAGCCTGCATTCTATGATGCGGAGTTATAATGGTGATGACATACCTGGTTGATGGGGTTCTGGGAGGAGTTATACTCCCCAAGCCCGGTCCGAGGCAAGGCTTGACTTATGAGAGTTTGGTCCACCAGGCTGTTGCTTGGAGCGGCCCGCAGGCCCACATACCCACCACAGCCCGGCTGCTCCGGCACTCCTTGGAGGAAACTATCTAGTTTTCTCTTGAAGATGTCCACGGTTGTTTAGGAGAGAGACGTAGCTGGCAACGCTCCCACACCCCAGTGTTGGGGTGACACTTGGTGTATATGTTTGCCTGACAAAGTTGACCTTATATTGATAATTGTACTGTAAGGTACTGGTTGACTTCAGAGTTGGGATGTGGACCTGTAACCAAGGTATAGTTTGTAACACAACTATTGTGCTGTTAAAACCCTTCAATCACCTTGTGTGGGCGAGTGCTCATTAACCCATGTATAGTACATCTCTAACCCTGTCCATGGAGGTCGAAGGGAAGTGTCTGATAACATTGTGACCACGTGGTGGTAGACGGTCGTCCCCCTGTCCCACGGTCGTCCCCTGTCCCACGGTCTTCCCCCTGTCCCACGGTCGTCCACCTGTCCCACGGTCGTCCTCCTGTCCCACGGTCGTCCCCCTGTCCCACGGTCGTCACGTTCTGCACACAGCCCTTGGTTATGCCTCCATACTCTTGTCTTTGGCTGGGTGAGGCGCCCGCCCCGCCCCGCGCCCTTCTGGTGTTAAGGGAAAGTTGATGAGCCAAGAGCGGGAGCCGGTGGTGGGAGCGGTGTTGAGGCCAGGGGCACGAGGGCACGAGTGCTCACACAAAAACGAAGACTTTCTCACCGAGTTCCACAATGGAATTAGTTTGACCTCTGGTGCAGTAGTTGTAAAAACTATCTCACCTCCGTAAGAACAATACCTGGGCCAGTTTAGAAGAGAAATAATTCTAAGGACATTGTGACTTGAAAGTTTAAATGGTAGAATACGGGACAGAATATAATAAACTAGTGTGATACATCATAGAATACTGTATATCTCGGTAACATTGGGATAGTTTATATATATATATATATATATATATATATATATATATATATATATATATATATATAATATATATATATATATTATGTCGTACCTAGTAGCCAGAACGCACTTCTCGGCCTACTATGCAAGGCCCGTTTGCCTCATAGGCCGAGTGATTTTCTTTATTTTCAATAAATTGTTTCCATTTGGTTTATTTGAATTATTAGTATATTATATTAAGACCATAATTTATTGACTTAGTTGTGATAGTTTAGGTTAGGTTAAGATAGGTTAGGTTAGGTTGAGTAGGGTTGGTTAGGTTCGGTCATATATCTACGTTAGTTTTAACTCAAATTTAAACAGATTAACTTATACATAATGAAATAGCCAGATTTTTCATTTAATAAGAAAAAATAAAATATATAAATTAAGAAAAACTTGGCTTATTATGCAAATCGGGCCTTGCATAGCAGGCTGAGTACGACGTTCTGGCTACTAAGTACAACACATATATATATATATATATATATATATATAATATATATATATATATAATATTATATATATATATATATATATTGGTGTATACTGGCAGCAGGTTTTCTTTTACACATGTCTCATTGAATATGACCGCATATTCTGTATTTACTATCTTCTGATTTAGGGCTTCTATCCCTCTAACTATTTTCTTAGCATCAGGGCTTAGCTGAAACAGGAGTTCTCCAAAACTCATTTTCGTAATTTCTGGGTGAAGAAAAGATGTGGATTACTATAGAATGTATTACACTTATTTAAACAATTTGCACGACGTTTCGAACCTCCATGGTTCATTTTCAAGTGAGGAAATGTTACAATGTGGTTTGATTATATACCCGCACTGGGTCAGGTGATAAAACAATAAAGGTGAAAACATAGGGGATACATAGGGGATCATAGGGATAAATGGGTGAAACATAGAGGTAACCGCAGAAGGCCTTTGGCCCATACGAGGCAGCTGGCATCTACATACAAAGATTAATCCAGTGTAATTGGCCTGTTATGTTGAACATTGTCTTCTGTGTTGGCATCGTTGACCAGAACATAACGATGCCAACACAGAAGACAATGTTCAACATAACAGGCCAATTACACTGGATTAATCTTTGTATGTAGATGCCAGCTGCCCTGTATGGGCCAATAGGCCTTCTGCGGTTACCTCTATGTTTCACCCCATTTATCCCCTATGTATCCCCTATGTATCCCCTATGTTTTCACCTTATTGTTTTATCACCTGACCAGTGCGGTATATAATCAACCACATTGTAACATTTCCTCACTTGAAAATGACCATGGAGGTTCGAAACGTCGTGCAAATTGTTTAAATAAGTGTAATACATTCTATAGTAATCCCCATCTTTTCTTCACCCAGAAATTACGAAAATGAGTTTTGGAGAACTCCTATTTCAGCTAAGCCCTGATGCTAAGAAAATAGTTAGAGGGAGAGCCCTAAAAGCCCTAATCAGAAGATAGTAAATCAGAATATGCGGTCATATTCAATGAGACATATATATATATATATATATATATATATATAT
>WNGS01076383.1:0-10658 GCA_020271785.1 Procambarus virginalis | reverse complement strand
AAGAGGAGTATATGTTCCTTAATGGAGCCTGTGCTTATGCATCGTTAAACGCCTGGAAAGAGATGTGTTGTCTTGCCTATATACTGATGTTTTTTGGGGCTTACAGTCCCCAAGTGGGGACATTTAAAGGCATAGACGACGTTTGTCTTTTAGGGCGTTCTGCTCCGTTCTGGAGAGTTTTTCATTAGTAGGTGGCTGTTTTTTGGTTTTATAGTAAATCGTTAGTTGTATCTTCTGATTTTTGTCTGTAGGGATAACATTTCTATTAACAATATCTTTCAGGACCCTTTCCTCCGTTTTATGAGCGGTGGAGAAGAAGTTCCTGTAAAAATAGTCTAATGGGGGTATAGGTGTTGTATTAGTTGTTTCTTCAGAGGTTGCATGGCGTTCTACTTTCCTTCTTATGAGTCTTCAATGAAACCATTGGAGAAGCCGTTGTTGACTAGGACCTGCCTTACCCTACAGAGTTCTTCGTCGACTTGCTTCCATTCTGAGCTGTGGCTGAGAGCACGGTCGACATAAGCGTTAACAACACTCCTCTTGTACCTATGGGGCAGTCACTGTTGGCATTTAGGCACATTCCTATGTTTGTTTCCTTAGTGTAGACTGCAGTGTGGAAACCTCCGCTCCTTTCCATGACTGTACATCTAGAAAGGGCAGCTTCCCATCCTTCTCCATCTCGTAAGTGAAACGTAACACAGAATTCTGCTCAAACGCTTCTTTCAGCTCCTGCAGATGTCTGACATCAGGTACCTGTGTAAAAATGTCGTCAACATACCTGCAGTATATGGCCGGTTCAAGTTTAAGTCGACTAAGACTTTTTCCTCGATAGTACCCATGTAGAAGTTTGCAAACAGGACGCCTAGGGGAGAACCATGGCGACCCATCTACTTGCTTATACATGTGCCCATCCGGGCTCAGAAGGGTGCCTCCTTAGTACAAGCTTGGAGTAGTTTCCTCAGGATATTTTCTGGCATGTCAAGGGGAGTACAGGCCGGGTCTCGATACACTCGGTCCACTATCATCCCGATTGTTTCATCCACAGGTACGTTGGTGAACAGTGATTCTACGTCCAACGAGGCTCTTATCCCTGTAGCCCGTGTTCCCCGCAGTAAGTCAACAAATTCCTTCGGGGATTTCAGGCTGAAGTTGCACGGGACATAAGGAGTCAGTAAGCTTACTGACTCCTTATGTCCCGTGCAACTTCAGCCTGAAATCCCCGAAGGAATTTGTTGACTTACTGCGGGAACACGGGCTACAGGGATAAGAGCCTCGTTGGACGTAGAATCACTGTTCACCAACGTACCTGTGGATGAAACAATCGGGATGATAGTGGACCGAGTGTATCGAGACCCGGCCTGTACTCCCCTTGACATGCCAGAAAATATCCTGAGGAAACTACTCCAAGCTTGTACTAAGGAGGCACCCTTCTTGAGCCCGGATGGGCACATGTATAAGCAAGTAGATGGGGTCGCCATGGGTTCTCCCCTAGGCGTCCTGTTTGCAAACTTCTACATGGGTACTATCGAGGAAAAAGTCTTAGTCGACTTAAACTTGAAACCGGCCATATACTGCAGGTATGTTGACGACATTTTTACACAGGTACCTGATGTCAGACATCTGCAGGAGCTGAAAGAAGCGTTTGAGCAGAATTCTGTGTTACGTTTCACTTACGAGATGGAGAAGGATGGGAAGCTGCCCTTTCTAGATGTAACAGTCATGGAAAGGAGCGGAGGTTTCCACACTGCAGTCTACACTAAGGAAACAAACATAGGAATGTGCCTAAATGCCAACAGTGACTGCCCAGATAGGTACAAGAGGAGTGTTGTTAACGCTTATGTCGACCGTGCTCTCAGCCACAGCTCAGAATGGAAGCAAGTCGACGAAGAACTCTGTAGGGTAAGGCAGGTCCTAGTCAACAACGGCTTCTCCAATGGTTTCATTGAAGACATCATAAGAAGGAAAGTAGAACGCCATGCAACCTCTGAAGAAACAACTAATACAACACCTATACCCCCTATTAGACTATTTTACAGGAACTTCTTCTCCACCGCTCATAAAACGGAGGAAAGGGTCCTGAAAGATATTGTTAATAGAAATGTTATCCCTACAGACAAAAATCAGAAGATACAACTAACGATTTACTATAAAACCAAAAAACAGCCAGCCTACTAATGAAAAACTCTCCAGACACGGAGCAGAACGCCCTAAAAGAGACAAACGTCGTCTATGCCTTTAAATGTCCACTTGGGGACTGTAAGCCCCAAAAAACTCAGTATATAGGCAAGACAACAACATCTCTTTCCAGGCGTTTAACGATGCATAAGCAACAGGGCTCCATTAAGGAACATATACTCTCTTCCCACAACCAAACCATCACCAGAGAAATCTTAACAAATAACACAGAAATCATCGATAGGTACAGCGATAGCAGGCGGCTTGACATCTGCGAGGCACTACACATCAAGAAGTCAACACCAGCAATCAACAGTCAATTAATGCACAAATATATTCTACCCACTTCAAGACCCCGCTCCAATATAGAAGCATCAAGAAATATGGGCCAATAGGCCCTTCCGCAGTTACTTCCATTCATACCTTCAATTTACCCAGTTAATATCCAGTTAATATCCATTGTTTTCGTGTTCTGTCCTTTGTTGAAAGTTTTGTTCACCTCATTAAAAACTGTTGTAACATATCACCTCACCCAAAACGCGGGTATAAAATGAAAGATGAAAGCTGTTTAAATCATAGCATAGTAAAGAACTGTTTAGTGCTTTAAGGTTATAGTTGTGTGAGAAAACTAAAAGTCTTTGAAAATGTAATTAGTTATTACGAAACGCGTTCAAGTGTCGCGTCAGACTAAGAAATAAAGAATGAATTTTGGAGAATTGATTTTTCATTTACCGTCATCAGTAAAAACAAACATAAGGAAAATTGAGAAAATTCGTGTTAGAATTATTAATCTTACTTTTTCGGTCATATTTAATAACATATATATATATATATATATATATATATATATATATATATATATATATATATATATAAAATATAAAATATATTTATAAAAATAAAATATATATAAAATATATATAAAAATAAAATATATATAAAAAATAAAAAAATATAAAATATATATAAAGCTAAATACTCAAGCTTTGAAAATAAGCACAATTTGCTATTTTAAGCGGAATCTGGCAACTCTGATTTAGCATGTAAACATTGACTTACATTCACAATGTAGTTATTTATTTTTCAACAATTTAAAATGGGTTATGAAAATACAACATTGGTACATTATTGCAAAGGCACTATACTATATATATATATATATATATATATATATATATATATATATATATATATATATATATATATATATATATATATATATATATATATATATATATATGAGTCTGATGTTGACAACGACTTTCGCGAGTCGAAACGTTCATCTCTCTTCTCCATTTCTTTGTGGTTTTTCCGCATATATATATATATATATATATATATATATATATATATATATATATATATATATATATATATATATATATATATAGCTAGATGAGGTCTTCGAACACTGATTGTTATATTGTTATATATATGTGTGTGTGTTTTCTGTAAACTGTAGCATTGCAATAAAAAATAATAAATATTTTCTGTGGGTTGGAAGAAAACGCACCACGTGGGGGCTTAATTTATTATTAATTATTATATAAATTAATTACTTAAAATAATTATTATATAAATTAATTACTTAAAATAATTATTATATAAATCAATTACAAAATTAATTATTATATAAATTACTTACAAAGTAATTAATACGAAATTTATCATAAATTAAAATAATCATAAATGATTATTAATGAAGATCTTGCATGAAGAAGCATAGGCTAATTATAACGACTAAATGGATAAATAAATACTGCCTCATAATGAATAGTGAATGAGCATAAAATATTATACAGCAAATAATGGATAGCCGTTATCATGCTAATGTAATTCAATTGCCGTGAAATCTGTAATTAGACTGCGGTAATTCCAGTTCTTGGTATTCTTGGCTTATCACTTTGGGGGTTCCGTCGGAGCACCCCCAATCCCGTGAGGGCCAGCGGCGCGGAACCCCCACCCCCGAAGGGCGAGCGGAAGCTGGCTGCAAAAGTGGGAACATGCCTTCTCGGTACCTTGGCCGTAAGCGTGCCCGTATGCCCGGAGAGGCCATTAAAAAACAGTCAGTCTTCCATGATCCTGACTGAAAAAGGTACCATTCCGGGCCTACTGGGCAGATGCTGCGAGGAGACGCAGCTCACTTGGAGGGCCGGCGGAGTACCATCTTGACGAGCCGAGGAGCGGGGAGGCGGGAAGCCCCCGTCTGTGGACTGGGTGGAGTACATAGTGCCGGGGTTGTACTCCATGTAGGAAGCGCTTGTCGCCACGGGGAATGACTGGCCGTTCCCGTGTTTATCTTCGTCGTAGTAGCCCGCCCTCACAGCGACCAGACCTGATGTCTGGTCCCAGGGTGGGTGTGGGAATGTGAACGCTGTCGTCTCCGAGGCCGACTCCCCCAGGGTCGACCCCGTGTCGGTCATTGTCACTGGTGAGCCCCGTGGGTGTTGAGTGGAGGTGTCCGCTTGGAAGCGGGTAGTTCGTCTCCCAGGATAATCTCCCGGGGGGCATGAGAGCCGTGGTCTGCCTTTGGGCCACGCCGCGTGTTCCTCGATCATCGCAGGATTTTGTCGTCCTCGTTCGATCGTGGATCTGGAAGTATCAAAGCAGTAAGGGTGGGCAGAAGATGGTGTGCCGAGTTAACATAAAAGGCAAAGGTCCAGTTACATGTGATCCGCACCATAATTTGACTGGGGGCTGCGAGGTGAGCCAACCGTATGCGACACCTGTTGCGAAAGGCAGGAATGGTGGAAGTGAATGAAGCCCCGAAGCACAACTGAGTTGGGAGTAACTGAATAGCCTAGAGAGGTACTGCCGGATACAATAAGTGCAACTCCTGGGACAAACGGGCGCCTCCTCCGTCGTAACTAAGAGAGGAGTAAATGCCAGCGTCAAGTAGCTAGTACGCACCGGCACGGCAGTTGTTAATGATAAATTATATATTATAATTCATATAAATATTTTTATATAAATTACAAATTATTAAATAAATTTAATAAATAATAATATATAAAATAAGTAATATATAAAATAAATATAATATAGATTTAAATATAATAAACTTTTTAATAAAATATAAAGTATTATAATACATGTTGTTATACATACAATTTATATTAAGTAATATAAATTATAGGTCAATGTAAGGCACAGTGCAGCCGGTGTACTGCGGGGGCGCCTAAGGCTGCATATAGAGTGGCGAAGTCCGAATCCCCATGCAGCGGGGAGGGACTAAGGAACGCCAACAGGCCAATGTAAGAGGGGTGTTAGGTGGCATGTCACTGCAGACACACTTACGCTCAACACGACGAATGAGAACTGCAATGAAATTATATTAAGAATGTTTAGAAAATGCGTTCTTTCCTTCTTCTCTCGTGCAGATCCTCGTTTAGGACACTCCATCTGCAGCCTCGTCAGCTGGACCTTGCAGCTGTGGGAAAGTGTTCGGCCGGGACTTCAGGAGCTGGCAGAGCCCCAAGGGCATGCTCAGATGAGACACCACCAACTGTGCCACCGGCCCCTGGATCTTCGTGTGGGACCCCAGCAGCTGTGCTTGAATATAAAGAATGATGAAGTGTAAAGAAACAGCGATCGTGTATAAATAGAGGGGAGACCGAGCATGCTCAGCTGCAACGCCACCAGCTGAGCCTTCGCATCGGCTGGGACCTCAGCAGCAGGGCTCGTTACCCAGGGGCGTGCTCAGCTACTCACAGCCAGCTGGCAATATATAATACAGAAATTGGAAATGAATAAAGAATGAAAAAATGCAAGGAACAGCAAACGTACGTGAGTAAGGAGGGAGGCTGACAAGCTCAGCTGCAACAGCACCAGCTGAGCCCTCCGCTGCATAATAGTACGATAATTAATTTTCATACACATAATAACAATGTTTGTATATAAGGGCATGCCCAGCTAGGCCTTCAGCTGCTGTGACACGGCAGCAAATAAGCAAAATAATAATAATTAATAAATCATAATGACGAATAATCCTAACAATTAAATATTAACAAATTACCGGTGGCTGCTGGAACATCGGTTGTGGCCAGGTCAGCCGGGACTACAGCAGCCGCGCTTGGGCCCAGGGGCATGCTCAGCTGGATCACCACCAACTGTACCATTAGCTGCGGGATCATCAGCTGGGACCACATCAGCCGGTAATAAGTTTTACGAAACGCGCTCATGTGTCGCGTCAGACTAGAAATAAAAAATGAATTTTGGAGAATTGATTTTTCATTACCGTCACCAGTAAAAAGAAACATAAGGAAAATCGAGAAAATTCGTGTTAGAATTATTAATCTTACTTTTTCGGTCATATTTAATAACATATGTCTACAGGAAAGACTGCTACCAAAATATACTAATATATATATATATATATATATATATATATATATATATATATATATATATATATATATATATATATATATATATATATATATATATATATATATATATATATATATATATACTGCCAAAATAGACCCCAGACACACCCTGTGGGTAGTAATGGACCCCCATACAGACCCTATGAGGGGTAGTGGACCCCATAATAACACTATGGGCGGTAGTGGACACTATACAAACACTATGGGCGGTAGTTGACTTCATAGCGACCCTGTGGGCGGTAGTGGACCCCCTATCGACCCTGTGGGCGGCAGTGGACCCCCTACCGACCCTGTGGGCGATAGTGGACCCCCTACCGACCCTGTGGGCGATAGTGGACCCCCTATCGACCCTGTGGGCGGCAGTGGACCCCCTACCGACCCTGTGGGCGGCAGTGGACCCCCTACCGACCCTGTGGGCGGCAGTGGACCCCCTACCGACCCTGTGGGCGGCAGTGGACCCCCTACCGACCCTGTGGGCGGTAGTGGACCCCATACCGACCCTGTGGGTGGCAGTGAACCCCATACCGATCCTGTGGGTAGTAGTGGACCCCTACCGACCCTGTGGGCGGCAGTGAACCCTATTTACTAATCCTGTGGGCGATACTGGACCCCTATACTCATCCTGTGGGCGGCAATGGACGCCATACACATCCAGTGGGTGTTATTGAACCCCATACTTATTCTGTGGGTGGTTGGAGCCCCATACCCATCCTGTGGGCGATAGTGGACGCCATACTCATCCTCTGAGTGGTATTTTTTTTTTTTTTTTTTTTTTTTTTGAGATATATACAAGAGTTGTTACATTCTTGTACAGCCACTAGTACGCGTAGCGTTTCGGGCAGGTCCCTGGAATACGATCCCGCCGCGAAGAATCGTTTAAAAGAATCGTATTGGACCCCATACCCATCCTGTGGGTGGTTGTGAGCCCCATACCCATCCTGTCGGTGGTAGTGGATGCCATACACATCCAGTGGATGGTATTGGACTCCATACTCTTCCTGTGGGTGGATGTGATCCATCAAACAAAGATCCTGAGCAGTACGATCTTTGCTCATTTAGAAAACATAGTAAACCCAGGGTCATTTAGATCTGTAATTAAAGAAATGTACAAGAGGAATAATCTCCCATCGATGGACTTCCCAGACACTAACTCCACTAACATCATAAAAGCCCTGGTGGACAGCAATGTAGCCAGCACTACCCCAACTGTGAGTAACTCCCAGCAAGTGCCATCACCCACGACCCCAGCAACCACCAACAAGCCAGAGGAAGATGACACAACACCAGCAACTACCATTCAGGACCCCCTTAGAGGACCCACATATAAACAACAAAACATACAAGTACCACAGGACCAGGGACTCGCAAAGACTCTCACTGCTTCCCGCACACCCACACAAAATGTCACCCAAGCCCCAGCAGAGACCCCAAACACAAACACAATCACTTTCTTCTCAATGAGTGTTGTTGCCTGCCTGGCTGCGAGCTGACGTGGCGGTTCTGCCATGGGGGGCCTTCAACTTCCTCCTGTTCTGCGTCAGAATTCCGTGGGACTGGAGTTCTCTTGTAAGGCTGGTTATCCAGCCGTTGAGCTAGTGATGTGTGACATGCTTCGTGTCCCAGTGGAGGCCGTTTACGGAGTTGAACTTGTTACGGCCCACCGGGTGATTGTCAAGTTCGTGAGGGAGGAGGAGTATTGGGACTTCCTCCATCGGTACGAAGGGCGTTCGTTGCCGTTGCCGGATGGCGCCGGCTCTGTTGCAGTCTCGGACCGCAGCGGTGCCCTGACTTATGTCAGTGTGCACGGTGCGCCCCTGGAGTTCCCTGAAGACCTTCTCCGGTGCTTCTTCGGGAGGTATGGTGCTGTCATCAGTGTGCGGGTGAACACGCTTTCCTCAGGGAAGTATGCTGAGAAGCGGACGAACATCCGTACCTTAGGTATGCGCCTGCGGTCGGATATTCCATCTTCTGTCCGGCTGCTGGGTTACTATGTTCGGGTGTATTATGCCCGGCAGCCCCGTACCTGTTTTCGATGTGGCCAGTTAGGGCATCAGGCTGCCAGGTGCTCTGAGAACCCTGCTGCACCTGTCAACTTGTTCCGGGAAGAGGATTTCCCGCCGCTCCCTCAGGGCGTGGATTCCGGAGATGAGGAGGGGCAGGTCCCGTTCACTGCTGATGCGGCCCCCCCTGCGTCACCCGACATGCCCCCGGTGGTTGCTGTCCCTCCTCCGAGTGTTGCAGTGGCTCCTGTCGCTGGTCAATTCGCTGTGCCAGTTGTTCCCGAGGGTCTTCCGGATGGTCTCTGCGCGTCGTCTTCATCTGCCTCGTCTCCTGCTGATGCGTCGGGGCCTGCGCCCTCGCCTGGTGTTACGGTTGTGCTGAGTGCTGAGGGGGCTGCGGAGCATCCTGTTGTGTGCGGCCCGGTTCCTCCTGTGGTTGAAGCTGCTGCCGTACTGCGACGGGCGTCGGTTCGCACGGCTTGTGAAGCCCGTGGTTCTGAGTCAGCCACCGGCTGTGAGGATGTGAGGCCGGTGCCCAAGCATTCCAGGCGTTCTTCTACTGCTTGGGCTGATGTGGAGGATTTTGACGTCGATAGAGCTTCAGGTGGTGATGTCCCGGTTCCGGATGCTTCGTGCTCTATGTTGCTGGTGGTTGCTGACGTCTATGTGCCTGCTGTTGAACATGGTTATGCATATGATTTACCTCCTGTTCTTTCTCCTGCAGAAGGTTCTCCGAAGTGGGGGGTCGTCGCTCCTACAGACGTGGATGGTGATGGTTCTGTTGCGAGCAGAGGCCTCAAGCTGGTGCTGAAGAAGGATGCCAAGCATGGGGGTCCCTGCAGGTGCACCATCCGGCGGTTGACGCGGAGCCCTGTGAGGCAGCCGAGGAGGCTCCCAGTGTGCTGCCCATTGCCCGGCCCCATGGGAAGGAGCCCCTCCCTCTCGTCTTGGCCTCCGGCGTGACGCATAGCGCTCAGAATCCTTTGCGGTTTGACATTGTTGAACGCGTGCATCCTGTTCCGTGGTGCCCTTCTTCCATCTGGGTTCAGCGGGCTCGGGTTTTTGTTGTGGGTGTGCCAGAGTCGATGCCTGATCCCCGTACGGTTAATGTTCGCCCTGTTCCGGCTAATATCATGTTACTCTGGGAGGCGTATTGTGTTCGCTTCCCGGCGGCGGAGTGGCCGGATAAGTATGAGCATTTTGAGTAGTCTGTGTGCGTGCTGTGTGTTTGGTGTGTGATTGGACCTATGGGTTGTTTTGCAATGTGTTGTACCTATTGTGCACCCTTCAGGCCAGTGTTGTGTGTTCTCATGACCGATGTTTTGTTGTATTATCTTGTATTCCGTTACCCACCTGTCCGGTATTATTGTTTCTTTTTCCTGTGTTCCGTTGTGTTTATGTTCATTGTTCTGTTTTTGTTGTCGGCCCTTCAGGCCGGTATTTGGTGATTTGGTGTATTTAGTGTATTTGTTTTTCTTGTTTGTGATTTTGTATTTTTTGTTATGTTCTGATTGTTTGTTCTTGGTTTATTGTTTTATTGTATAAATTTTATTGTATTTATTCGCATGTTCGCATGTAAAATTAAAAATAAAAAAAACTTTCTTCTCAAGAAAAGAAACCCAACCGGTTACCCTCAAGTCCCTCCAAGAGCAAATAAAAGCTCAGCACATAAAATTCCAACACAACATCCCCGATGCAACTACGAGTGACGTGTCACTCGTAGTGGTCATATATAATGGATAATGTCAAGTACTTTTCACCAAAACCCAAACCCCATAACCATTCATCAGATAAGAGGCGAGGACTTTAACGCAATGCGCAATGGTCATAGACCGATCCCAAACAATCCACAAGGTGGAAGAGACCCATCAGGTTCAACATAGCCATCCAGTCATTAACAATAATTCAACACAATGTTCTATGCTGGACTCCGCACAGAGCATTGGAACTCAGCAACTTGTACAGAGAAATAGACCCTGATACAATACTCATTAATAGCCATGGAAAAAAGAATAGCGAGAAGATCAAGATCTTCAATTACAAAATTTACCAGGTCAACAGAGCTGACCAAGCCAACGATGGAGCGGCAATTGCC
>WNGS01076378.1:56064-71064 GCA_020271785.1 Procambarus virginalis | reverse complement strand
TATATATATATATATATATATATATATATATATATATATATATATATATATATATATATATATATATAAGGCGTACCTTGTAAGAAGGTACAAAGCATCGTGAGCATCCAACGCCCCTATTCTTTCCTCCATCCTCCTCAGGTCTTTCAGTTTTCTTCGAGGACTACCTCAATGGGGTTCGAGCCAGAGGTACCCCTAGCAGCACACTTTTGGTGGGAGCGATCACTGGGGCTCCTGACAATAAGATTCGTACTGCATCTATGATTGGCGGGCTGGATTAGATGATTTCACACATTGAGGGTTTAGTGTAAGGCCTAGCTCCTCTCCCTTCGATTTCACTAGCTGAAGATCTCCTAGCAGGGATTCCTGTGTCACTGCCAGAGTGTCATCGTCCAGGAACCAGATGTTGAATTCTCTGGACAACCTGCTTGTGACCTCTTTAGCTGTCATGCAGAAAGGAAAGGGGCAAGTGGGTCTCCCTACTGGACACCTGCAGAAACAACTTCATGTTCCCCAAACAACAGTGTCGATTCCCTACTGTATCCTGATGAAACGAAGGGAAGTAGGGAAGGAAAGCTTGTTCGAACTGCTTCCAGTACCACATCCCTTTTTACCTGGTTGAAGGCATTTTTAAAGTCTAATTTAATTAATGCCTTATTTCCTGGGAGGTGCTTAATATAGGCTCGCACTGCATGAGCTGCTGCTTCACAGCCATGGGGGACACCAAAGTTGATGGATTCGAAGCATCGTTGCAGCGTCTATGTTAATTTTTCTGACAGCTGCCCTAGCAACAAGGCGCCGAAGTGTGTTAACCACGGCAATGGGTTTGACTCCACCACTCTTTTCTTCTTGAGGGCACAAAGGGATGCTTTGAAGAAGAAGGGTTTAATTGTATCTAGGATCAGCGCAGAGAGACAGTCGTTGACAAACTTCATGACCTCTGACAGCAGTGTCTATGCAACTTCGCCGAGAACTGGGTTTGTCATCTCCTTGAGGTGCTGAGGTATTAATCCAGTGTATCCCCCTGCTGAGCCTGGCGGAAATGACATGATGGCTTTGTATACCTCCGATACTGGAGGAATAGAGGTCCCATGTCTGGGGCATTTATGTCCCGAGCAGTGGGTTCCCATGGTACTCTGGGAGGGTGCTCCTCTCTCAGTGGGTCGGCAGTTGCAGTATTTCTAGGAGCGACTGTTTCTTCACTGGTAAGTAACCTAATTGCCCCTACTGTGTTGCCCTCTGTCATGTTCACAGAAAATGGTACCATCCGTTTTCTATGTGCGGCGGCTGGACGCCACTAGAGAGAAGACGTAAACAAAGCACAGGACGCCTGCCAAGCTTGGGAGCCATAGTCATGTAATCGTTTATTATTATTAAAGTCAGTAACCAGGAATGACTTTACATCACCCTTACTACCAAGACTATCTCAGCTATACACAGACACCACATGGCGACGAGGATGAACTGGGAACGCAGGTATTTAGTTCAACAAAACACAAGGAAGGAGCATGCTGTCTCGCCGAGAGGAGGAAGGAGAAGCTGTCTGTGAGCACCATACCCGATGCTGTATGCAACCCCATGCTGTGTGCTGACTGTTGCTGTGTGCTGATCGTTGCTGTGTGCTGGCCGTTGCTGTGTGCTGGCCAATGCTGTGTGCTACCCAAGCTGTGCTGATTGTTGCTGTGAGAGAGGAATCTGCCGACGCTGTGTACGAAACGACGCTTTGATGCAGTGTACAAAACCCGATGTTTTGGTTACGAAACGACGCTTCGTGCTACAAAATTCTTCACGCTGTGAACAACTGCTGCCTACTGCTGCCAACTGCTGCCTATGCTGCTGCTGCCAACTGCTGCTACTGCTGCCAACTGCTGCCAACTGCTGCCTACTGCTGCCAACTGCTGCCAACTGCTGCCAATTGCTGTACCAACTGCTAACAACTGCTGTGTTGCTGTGAGTAGGACAACACATGTACACAAGGGCTAGGTAAGAAGTCAGTTGCTGCTGTGTTGTGCACTGTTGTGAACTTTTGCATTAAAATGCTTGTGTGCTTTGCAAAATTAAAGTAATTACAGTGAATTCTTGAATAACATATACAGTGCAGTAAGTGTTATATATTCTGAGGAACATTTTAAGTGATAAGTTTAAATTTATTCAGTAAAAATGGCAAATATACCTCAGTTTCCTGCATTTGATCCTGACTGTGACCAGACAAACCTGTCACAGAGGTGGGTCAAATGGCTTAAAAGGTTTGAAAATTTGTTGATAGTTTCTGATATCAAAAGTGCTGAAAGAAAGCGTGCCTTTCTGCTTCACTATGCAGGTGATAGAGTTTGTGATATCTTTGATACACTGAAAGATACTGGTGGTGCTAAAGATTATGACACTGCCAAGGCCAAATTAACTGAGCATTTCAAACCAAGGCAAAATACTGCTATGGAAATTATGCATTTCAGGAGAGCAAAACAACTCTCTAATGAAACTGTTGATCAATACCATACACGTCTGCAGGGTTTAGCAACCCATTGTGAGTTTGCTGATGTTGACAAAGAAATCAAACAGCAAATAATTGAAACATGCACATCTACACGTCTCCGTCGAAGAGCTCTAGAACTTGTTGATGATGAAAGTTCTCTTACAAGATACTGGATATGGCTCGTCGAATGGAAGATGCTGCACGTGATGCTCGTGTCATGGAGTGCAGTGCCAACAACGGTTCTGCCACTGTTACTAACAGTCAAGAAGTATGTAAGGTTCAGGGAGGACACCATGATCATAGAAGATATCATGCCAAACCTAACATTAAATTGAGCCGAGAACCACATCACAACTGGAGTCATGGAACAAGACTCAAGCAGTCACAACGACTCACATCAGAGGTTGTCAATAATAAATGTTACAATTGTGGAGGAGACTACCCACACCAAGATAATGTTTGTCCAGCTCAAGGTAAGAAGTGCTATGAGTGTAGAAAACTAAATCATTTTGGTGCTATGTGTCGTTCCGCACTAAAGAAACCACAATCAATAAATAAAAGCAATGTACGAGGATCAAGTCATAGGAGTCGAGGTGGCAAACACAATATTGCACCTCAAATCAAGAATGTTAATAATATACAAGACAACATTTCATTACAACCAGTCTCAGATGACAGTGAATGTGATTATATTTATGGAGTACAAGCAATCACAAATGGAATGATCTTCCAAACAACCCAGAGACTATAGTATACATTGCTGGCATTTGTCTCAAAATTCTTATTGACACTGGATCAAACATTGACACCATTGCTGAGTGCCACTATGAAAAATTTAAAAAACAATTCCCAAAGCTTGAAAACTATAATGGCAAAGCCACTGCCTATGCTTCAAAGGTAGCCTTACCAGTGATTGGAACTTTCACTGCAGAGATTAAGTCAAAGAATGCAATGCTCATTACTACATTCCATGTTGTTAGGAATGCAAAGGAGTCTTTACTCAGTTACAAGACTTCAACCAAATTGGGGCTACTTCAGCTTTCTAATGCTGTAGCAGTGGAATCTGCAAACAATGTTGATGCTATTGTTGCTGAATTTTCTGATCGGTTTAAATCCATAGGTTGTTATACTGATAGCAAGGTACATCTGCATATCAACCCAGATGTAATTCCAGTTGCCCAACCACATCGCCGACAACCATTCCATACTCGCAAGAAAGTCGATGCCGAACTGGATAGGCTGATAGAACTAGATATCATTGAACCGGTAACAGGCCCAACACCATGGGTAAGCCCAATTGTCACTCCACCAAAGCCGAAGAATCCAGATGAGATACGCATTTGTGTAGACATGCGTGTTCCCAACAAGGCAATAATGCGTGAACGCCATCCTACACCCACTGTAGATGATATGATTACCGCTTGAATGGTGCAACTGTATTAGCAAGTTAGATTTAAACAAGGGCTATCATCAGCTTGAACTTGATGATGAGAGTCGATTCATCACAACGTTTACGACACATCGAGGTCTGTATAGGTACAAGCGCCTGAGTTTTGGTATTAACAGTGCTGCTGAAGTATTCCAGCACATCATCAGCCAGGTATTGCAAGATATACCTAATGCTGACAACATGTCTGATGACATCATTGTTTATGGCCGTACCCAAGCTGAACACGACAAAGCTCTTCGTGCAACATTGCAACGCTTACGAGAAAAGAATTTGACGCTAAGCCGAGCAAAGTGTGAGTTCAATCAACATAAAATTGAATTCTTTGGACATGTACTTAGTGACAAAGGTCTATCTCCAGATCCTAAGAAAGTTGCAGATATCAAGAATGCTGCACCTCCTTCAACATCCACTGAAGTACATAGTTTTCTGGGAATGGCAAACTACTGTTCTCGCTTCATTCCAGATTTTGCTACCATTACGAAGCCTCTACGTGAGCTCCTGAAGAAAAATGCATCATGGTACTGGAGCGATGTCGAGCAAAATGCATTTGATGCTGTGAAAGATGCACTAGTAGAAAATGCGACTGCTGCATACTTTGATCCATCAATGGACACTGAGTTAACGGTGGATGCTAGTCCTGTTGGTTTAGGTGCTGTGTTAGCCCAACACAAACCTGGTCAACCAGATTCAAGAGTAGTAATTGCCTACGCCAGCCGTTCTCTCACAGATGTTGAGCAACGATACAGTCAGACAGAGAAGGAAGCTCTTGCTCTTGTATGGGGCTGTGAACACTTCAATGTGTATCTGCTTGGTGCACCCTTTACCACGATAGTCACTGACCACAAACCGTTGGAGACCATCTTCAATAATCCAAAGTCCAAACCACCAGCTCGCATTGAGAGATGGGCTCTTCGTCTGCAACCATACAACTTTACGGTGAAATACAAGCCAGGTGCAGGCAATCCCGCTGATTACATCAGTCGACATCCTGCCAACAGTTTCACCATCACCAAGCATCAGCAAGTTGCCGAGGAATATGTACACTCTGTAACCTGTGATGCAGTCCCTAAGGCTCTCACTCTTGATGAAATCCGTACTGCAACCCTAGAGGACCCAACTCTGCAAGCAACAGTGGATGCATTGACTAAGAAAAAGTTTCCACGCATCCCACCCTCAGGAGTTGACCAAGATGCATTCAAAGCACTTGAACGCATCCAGACAGAATTAAGTGTTACGCAACAACGCGACACCGTGCTGCGAGGTACTCGTATCGTCATTCCAGCTGTTCTCCAGCAACGTGCTCTGAAGCTTGCACATCAAGGACACCAAGGTCTTGTAAGGACCAAACAGCTGCTACGAGAAAAGGTGTGGTTTCCTGGCATTGATCGTCAAGCTAAGGACATGCATGATGCCTGTGTCCCTTGCCAAGCTGCAGTGGATACTTCAAGACCAACACCTCTACAACCTTCACCACTACCTGCTGCACCATGGATGGAAGTATCGATGGATTTCTGTGGACCGCTACCAACTGGAGAGTACTTGATGGTAGTCATTGATGATCACTCACGTTATCCAGAAGTAGAAATCATCACTTCCACATCTGCAAAGGCTGTCATCCCGAAACTCGACAAGATCTTTTCAAACTTTGGCATTCCTGAAGTTGTCAAGACGGACAATGGACCGCCATTTAATGGACAAGACTTTGTCAACTTTGCTGAGCATATTGGATTCAAACACCGCCGTGTGATGCCACTACATCCACAAGCAAATGGAGAAGTCGAGAGATTCATGCAACCTCTCATGAAAGCTGTACGCTGTGCTCATGCCGAAGGACGATCCTGGAAACAAGCTATGTATGCTTTTCTCAGGAACTACCGTGCAACACCGCATGGAACACTGGGCAAGTCGCCTGGCGAACTTTTATTTGGACGTCCTATGAGAATCGCACTACCTGTCATGCCAGCCAAAGTAACGGATAAACGTCTCGCTCAGAAGGATGCACTAGCCAAGGGCAAAATGAAAATTGCTCATGATCAACGTGCAAAGGAACAATTCATAAAGGTTGGAGATACTGTTCTCGTTAAAAAGAAAAAAGAGGGAAAGCTAGATATGCCGTATGATACAAAACCATATAAAGTGATTAGTGTAAAAGGAACTATGGTAACAGCGAGTAATAGAGATCATAGTATAACACGTAATATGGCTTATTTCAAAGTGATTCCAAATAGTGTAGAAAATGATGAAGTGCAAAGTCGTGCAAAAGAAAAAGAAAAAATGAGTTATAACTCGATAAACAATTCATCGAGGGATGTTTTTGTATTTAAGGACTCTCGTCCAAAACGACATGTTAAACGCCCTACACGATATGATGATTAATTGTGTTCCTATGTAATGCAAAGTATTTACTTGTTATGCTGAACTAAATTTAATATTGTTTGAATAATGCAGATCTCTCATTCAATATTTTGTAACTTTGTATTACAGTTTCTTTCATGTTTGTTTAACATTGCATATGTATTTTTAACATTGAAATCCTTTGTGGTAAAGATTGTTTAAATTCTTTGTGTGCTTAATTAATGTTAAATGTATGCAATATCTCTTGATATGTTAAAACTTACTTTGTGTCAATAACTTTGCTTTGTGCTACAAGCATGGTAGACATCCTGTATTCATTCTTTTTAAAGAAAAGGAGGGATGTCATGTTCACAGAAAATGGTACCATCCGTTTTCTATGTGCGGCGGCTGGACGCCACTAGAGAGAACGTAAACAAAGCACAGGACGCCTGCCAAGCTTGGGAGCCATAGTCATGTAATCGTTTATTATTATTAAAGTCAGTAACCAGGAATGACTTTACATCAACCTTACTACCAAGACTATCTCAGCTATACACCAGACACCACACCCTCTTCAATTTTTTTTGTCACTTGTGTTCCAAGCTTAAAATTGTCATTGGAACTCTTCAGTCTGCCATGGTGGTTTTTGCACTGAGGAGGGATGGGGATCAAGTTGTCAGCTCTGGGGAAATTATTTATTGCCCTAGTGACTGATGAGGCTAGTGACTTGCCTCCTCTTGTAGGTACGCCTGAGCAAATATTGCCAAACAGGAGGAAATTATGCCATGCTTTGATGGTGGCCGCGGCATTAAGATTTTCAGACCATTCATTTACTCTCCTTAGGCGGTCTGTATATTTCCCTGCTGCAAATAGGCGCACTGCTTTAGGAATGTGGGGAAGAGTTCTGGAGGTGGATGCTTTGATGGCCCCCAGGAGGTCATCTGATGACATGAAGTTTGCTGGAATGTGTGGGGATGCCGGGGGGACCCGTGGGCCTTCTCTCTCTACAGATTTTGCCCATGCACCCGCACAGCCGTTGTGTCTGTATAAGGTTACATCGCTTCTAAGGCTGTGAGATTCGTCACAAACCAGACACTTTCCTCTGGGTCTGGCTCCCCTCTGGGTGCGTTGTTCCCAGGACCGTATTCTTGGCTGAGGGGTTCCTGGTTAGTTGGGGGAGTCCCCTCCATCCCCCGGGCGAGCTTAGACATCGGCGTGACGAGGGAGGGTGGACACGGGTGGTGGTAGCAGTGGTGGTTCCCTCCCTTTTGGGAGGAACCTGAATGCTTGCTGTGACCTATGCCATATCTGGGTGCATGGAGGGTAACACATCTCTGCAACGGGCACTGTGTGGGCAGTGAATAGGTGGGTGGGAGACTCTCAGGTGCAGCTAGGGTGGGCGGGGTGGGATGGCAGGAGGTACAGTGGTGAGGTGAGGCCGGCGGGCGGGGAGGAGGGAGGGATGGTTGACTGGGCACCGCTCTGCTTAAGGGGGGGGGAGGTCTGGGCGACATTTACACACTGGTACAATTGTCTTGTATATCACTGCACAATGGTGAATGAATCATACACTTAATTGTAGTCTGACACACTGTGAGCTCCATGAACACTAAACATGATTGCTAACTTTTTTTCTTTCCCAAATATATTTCTATAAACACTGGGTGGCACCTGGGTGAACCCCCCTCGCCTGACCGCACAACACCCCCTCCCCCCCACCCCTTTACTGTGGGAGGCCAGCAGGGTGCTGCATGGCCCCCACTGCCCTTATATTCCACACTGTAAATTCACCTGTTGATCCGTTTTTGTTGAGATGGTCCACTCTGGGCACTTCCCGTCCACTCCTGCACCTTCCCAGGATATTCACACAGCACCTTGTGCAGGCTAGGCTCGGTGGCGCCAGGATGTCACTAGGAATGACTCAGTAAACAACAGAGCCTCCCTCGACGCGTCCGCCCACCATATATATATATATATATATATATATATATATATATATATATATATATATATATATTATATATATATATATATATATAATATATATATATATATATATATATATATATATATATATATATATATATATACATATATATATATATATATATATATATATATATATATATATATATATATATATATATATATATATATATATATATTTCAAAATGGAAGGGAGTACCACCTCTGGCTGGAAGAAGGGGGACCCATAGCTTCGGAGGAAATCACACATAACGCATTGAAGGGAATGTAGGTCCCCTCCAATACAGTTTCTGTGTGCTTTTCTCCTACCACCCCCTTCCTTCCTTTTTTTATGCTTTATTGTGTATTTAAAGGTTACAAAACATACAAGACAAATGCCTAAAGGTTATGGATCTCTTGAAGCTCCTCCGCTTCCGGACAGGAACCGAGGACGCAGCAAGCATTTCCCCTCTGGATCGCCACACTGAGGCACTGAAAAAAAAAACTGCAAGCCCTTGGGTCTCTGGTGACGTCGATGAGCTTGGAACCCAATTCCTTGAGAAATTCCAAGGCACTCTTGCCCCAGGGGCCATGCGTCTCAGACGCTATGGGAACAAAGAGGTATTGACCTGCCAGTCGCCTGTATTTGAGAGATTTTGCTGTTTCCCTGTGGTTGGCCGCCCCACCTGCTTGATCAGCTCCGAAGTGTACATAGGTGTCAGCCAGGGTGGATACACATGTGTAGTCCCACACCAACTGTCTACCCTCCTTCCATGAGCATATGGTGATGTCATCAGGGCGAAGTGCGGGGAAATCCGGGTTCTGGACCCCTAGGATGCGAGGTTCTCTCTCCGCTGGGCACTTAGCTGAGACGAGGCTTCTCTTGATGATGTCATTGACCTCGTTGTGTCTTGCATGCCAGCCCTTTGTGCTTCCGCAATGCAACCCATGCAGTCCGTATTGGTCTGCTTCCACCCTGTTGCAAATACACTTGTATTCAGTGTGAATTGGGGCACCAAGGCGGAGGGCCACTGCTACACGAAGGGATTCTGGATCTAGGCGCGTGCCCATTGCTGACATGGGTACTGCCAGGAGGAAGTCTCCTGCATGGGGGGCACGCACTGCTCTGAGGCGGGCTTTCTCCTTGTCTGATGTTGCGGCGCTGAGCATGGCATCAGCTACTTTTTCCACTAGAGGGTGGTCCCAGCCGGACTGTTTGTGTTGTTTTGTTGGCTCTATAATGGTTATATATATATATATATATATATATATATATATATATATATATATATATATATATATATATATATATATATATACATATTTATTTATATATTTATATATATTTGGTAGCAGTCTTTCTTGCAAACATGCTGTTGAATATGACCGAAAGAGTAAGATTAATGATTCTAACAAGACACTTTTCAATATTTCTTATATTTTTCTTCACTGTCGAGGGAAGTTGAAAAAATAACTCTCTAAAGTTCATTTTTACACTTTATTAAATTATATCCATAATTCAATTACTTAAAACCAAAGCTGGGAACATTAATGAAATACCATCTCTGACATAAGAGAGCTGCCCCTGCTCTTGCACTACCCATAGCTCTGCTATTCAATAAATCTCTAGTGTCATAATTTACCGGATATCCTTAAAGAAGCACGAGTAACACCAGTTAATAAAGGTGGCGAGATGGCAGACAAAAAATTACAGACCAACATCAAATTTACTTATACTATCAAAAATCCTTGACATTTATTTTTACAAACAGCTCTATTACTACATCGTGAAACTCAACATTCATACTAAGTCCCTGCAGTTTGGCTTCTGTTTCCAAAAGAATAACAATGATGCCATTATTAGTCTGCTTCATATAATCAACACAGCCCTTGACAAAAACGATTTCTTAATTGGACTACTCATTGACCTCATAGGTGCCTTTGATACTGTAAACCATAACTACCTCTTACTTAAACTTCACCACTATGGTATTTGAGGCCTTGCTCTGGATTATATGCGTTCCTATCTCAGTATAGGAACGCATATAATATGCGTTCCTATCTCAGTATAGGACACTAATATGAAGTCATCAATAACATAACCTCCCCTACTCTACTGTTGACAGTAGGGGTGCAACAAGGCAGCATCTTGGGACCTCTTCTATTTCTTATATTCATCAATGATTTGCCTACCATTTATAACAATCTTAAACCTTTACTATTTGCCGACGATACTTCCTTTCTCTATTCTGAGAAACTCTGACCCAAACTATTCTGACCCTAACTCCCACACACTATATAATATTGTCAACAGTGAATTAAACAATTTCCACTCGTGGATATAAAACAACAAACTTATACTAAACATAGAACAGACCTACATTTGAAATTGGTAGATAATCATAACATCAGATTGAACTTCAGATAGACAATGTTAACATTACTAATAAAAATGAGGAGAAGTTCCTTGGCCTATACATAGATAAGAGACTGAACGTCTGCACCCACATACAACACATAGACAAAAAGTCTCAAAAATGGTCGGTATACTTTCTAAAATTAGATATTAAGTTCCCCACTCTGCTCTCCTCCCATATACTATGCACTAATTTATTACTATCTTACATACGGTGTCTGCACACGGGGTTCAACCACTGCAAATTACGTGAAGCCCATCATCACTGTCAAAATCTGCTATAAGAACAGCCCCTCTATTTAGAACCCTTAACATGCTAAACTTACACTCACTCCACACATTCTCATGTGCTATATACATGTGCAAAACCTTGTTCCTAAATGCTAATCCTGATCTGAAACTTTTCCTTCATAGGTGTTATAGTACCCATGAGCACCACACCATAAATAGATATCTCTCTGATGTCTCCAGAGTCAGACTATAAAAGGGCCCATCAGTCTTTGGAACTCATTCCCAGAAGAATTAACAAATTGTCCAACCCATAACTGGTTTAAATGTAAAATATAAAAGTACCAGATTTCATCCTCATTGCTTCCTACCTTGTGCTTCTAACTCACTCTGTGTCTTGTACTACTCACTTACCCCAAATTATTACTTAAGACATATATATCCTTACCAGTGTAATCACCTAAGTCAACTCATGTTGTATTTATTTGTTGATGTAAAACCTTGCTACAATGTACCCCTTTCATCTTACCTGACATGTTAGATAAAGGACCGGCCAGAAACGCTATGGGTGTTAATGGATTTGCATGAATGTAAAAATACCAATCTTGTTTAATCTCACCAACCCACTGTTCCTTCTTGCATTGTCTTATTATTATTATTATTATTATTATTATTAGTAGTAGTAGTAGTAGTAGTAGTAGTAGTAGTAGTAGTTGTTGGCCTCCGTCAATCCCTAGGGATTATGGAGTTGTGCCCTGGGTGTCTAGTGTGATGCAGCGCCTGCTGTGGCTGTGATGGCCAACCCGAGAATGACAGTCTCGATTGCAGCAAGCGTAGATAAACGCCAAAGCGGGTGTGTCTGACAGTGGTCGAGACCTCTTCTGAAGTCTATTATCCTCCGCCTGCCTCTTCAGGTCATTCTCGAATTATTGGAGTCCCTTCTGCACTTTGCATCTCCAGGCAGATCTGTCCGTGCATGCTGCCTCTCAAGTGTTGATGTCGATGTTCGTCCGCTTGAGGTCACGTTTGCAGGCATCTTTGAAACACAGCTGAGATCGTCCGGTGGGTCTCCTTCCTGATGCTAGTTCTCCATACAAGAGGTCCTTTGGTATGCAGCCATCTTCCATGTGTGTGACATGTCCCAGCCATCGCATGAGTCTCTGTTTCAGGAGAGTGAACATTGAAGGGACTCCTGTTCTCTCGAGTACTGTATTTTTGGTGACGTGGTCTTTCCACATGATGTCAAGGATGCGTCTCAGGTTCCGCATGTGAAAGGTATTGAGCCGTCTCTCCTGGCGAGAGCGCAGGGTCCAGGATTCCGAGCCGTAGAGAAGTGTACTCACCACACGTGCCATGTAGACTTGTACCTTGGTGTACAGTGTCAGTTTGGCATTTTCCCAAACGCACTTTGTGAGCCTGGCCAGTGTTGTTGCGGCCTTCCCGATATGCCTGTTGAGTTCAGTGTCCAGGGAAAGGATGTCTAAGATTGTGGACCCCAGGTACACAAACTCGTGAACTGCCTCCAGCACATAGTCTGCTATGTTCATACAGGGTAGCTCATCGACGTCTTGTCCCATCACATGTGTCTTCTTCAGGCTGATTGTCAGGCCGATTGCGGAACCGGCTGCGGCAAAGGGGTTGAGTAGCTGCTGCAGGCCTTCTGCTGTGTGTGTGGGGTGATCGCTACGTCGTCGGCGAAGAGGAACTCCCTGAGGATTCGCATTTGTATTTTTGTCTTTGCTCAGAGTCTGGATAGATTATAGAGCTTTCCATCACATCTTGTATGGAGATAGATGCCCTCTCTGGTTGTTCCAAAGGCATGCTTGACGAGGATCCCGAAGGAGATGCCGAACAGGTTTAGAGCAAGAACGCACCCCTATTTAACACCACTGTTGATGTTGAATGGTTCAGAAGTTGAGCCGTCGTACACGACTGTTCCCTTCATTTCCTTGTGGAATGATTGTATCATGCTGAGTAGGGTGGGTGGGCAGCCAATTTTGGTCAAGATCTTGAAGAGTCCGTTCATGCTCACGAGGTCGAAGGCCTTTGTAAGGTCAATGAAGGCGATGTACAATGCTTTTCTTTGCTCCCTGCACTTTTCTTGAAGCTGTCTCATGGAGAACACCATGTCAGTGGTCGACCTCTCTGCTCGGAAACCACACTGTTACTCAGGGTACACTATTTCAGCAAGAATCTGAAGCCTGACCAACACGACCCTGGCGAAGAGTTTGCCGACGACGCTGAGGTGGGAGATGCCGCGATAGTTGTTGACATTGCTTCTGTCACCTTTATTTTTGTAGAGAGTGATGATGTTTGCATCTCTCATGTCTCGTGGCACTGTCCGAAAACCCGACACCATTTAATAATATTACATGCAATAGGCAGATAATATTGTTGCTGCTGTTGTATACACAAGTTAACCCATAGAAAATGTAGCTTGTGGTGGAATTTTCCATCAATAGAAAACGGGATATCATTGCCACATAGTACTATAAATTCACCAGCTATTCTGTTGGGAATTATTCATAAATACATTAATCTTTGGATTTATTACATCATAAAAACATCTCATTTCAATTAACTTAATTATCAGTATCAAAATAGAGTAAATGTGACCCTTCTATCAGATACTGACATCTGGACAAAGAGAGCCAGGAGCATGAGTAGGGAGAGAGGTCAGCCATTGTTAAGACCAGAGTCGTTGGAGCAAATTCCGCTCCTATAATTCTCTTGGACGAAGTGTTATGGAGATCAACTTAAGTGTTCTACCATCATCAACACGCTGTCAACATTCACAAGGGAAGTGTCTTTCCGGAATCTTATCTAAGTCATTATTGGCCAGTAATGTTATGTTAGATAGGATTATTTCCGGTTAGATCACGAACGATCGACTCAACACAGGTAATTAAGCCTTGGTCCTTATCTAATAATATACAGTGTTTTCTCTGATAGAGCTGTCATATATTAGGATTCCGGCTTTACAGCTAGTGCCCTTTGACAGGAACAAGAAAAGGAAGCAAGAATTAATCTTGGTACATCAGTTACTTGGGTGATGGAAGCTAGCCTCTCACGAGGATAATTTGGTGTCTACATCCCAGTTATACCTGGTGGACTAAGCCTACCATACAATAAGATAAGGCACCTCCTCAATTTATATACAAATATATGTAGTTTAATACTGTAGTTTGATTGGCTGCATATATATACATTTAATATAAACCCCCACTAATGTGTAAGGATCGATTTGTGAGAATTTGCAGAAATACAGTCCACTTAACCTCATACAAATTGCTATCGAAAAATATATTAACGTAAATATAAATTCTATATAATTCATATAAATTAAATAAATATAAATCTCACAGGTCGGTTCCCACAGGCACGGAGCCCTCCCTCCAGCACTGGCACAGAAGTTTATGAAGCTCAGTTTTAAGTGTTCCACGAGCACACTTGAGAACTTCAGACAGAATCCCATTGTCTCCTGGGCCTTCCCTGAGGAAGTGAATCCACTGCTTTTCAACTTCTTCCATAGTCGGTTCAAGATCAAGTTCTTCCATGATGGGCAGGTCCTCGATTGCATCCAAGCTTCTACGCTGACAAGTTCTCTCTGGAGTAGAGTTTGGAGTAATGTTCCACCCAGCCATTCATATGATCCCTGCGTACATGCCTCTTATGTTGCCGACAATGGCTGCAGTCTGGATGCTTTAACAGAGTCGGAGTCAGTAATCGTTAGCACAGTTGTTGAACTCTACTGCGGCAGTACGGAGGGCTTGTAGGTTCCTTTCTGAGGACAGGTTCTTGTAGGATGAGAGAGTTCGTCTCTTTTTCTCTACGAGGTGGTAACAGTTCCTCTGCACTGGCTTCGAACCAATCTGCTGACTTGTTTTGCCTCTTACCGAAGGTGGACATGGCAGTGCTGAAAATAGTGCCTACGAGCAACACAGGCCCCTGACAAGGACACACCACCAATCCCCGAAGAAAGCATTGGTTTATTAACATTATCTTTCTATCGCGGATGGGAGAGGAATATCTCACTTTGACCGTTACCCACTTGATGAACCTTTGAGCAAACTGTACTTATCGCAAAGTAATGATGATTTAACAGGTAACATCCGGAGATATAAGAGTGTCAGT
>WNGS01076378.1:15243-55064 GCA_020271785.1 Procambarus virginalis | reverse complement strand
CTCTTCAAAACTCCAGCCTTTTCTTATCAGCAAAGCTACCACCACCTTCTCTTCCTTCTCTTCCAAACACTGCATTTGTTATGGTTTTCGTTAGCTTTGTTTCTGTGAATCTATTATGTCTGGGTTTTCATCTAGTGCCCATTCCCAGTTCACTTGTTTTATTCGTATCCCAATCTATGTTATGTACATTGCCTTGAAGCCACTTTCTCTCTGTTCGTTCTCTTGTCCCCTTCTTGTGATCGTTCTGCTGACGGAGGAAGCTGTTCAATAGATGTGAAATCTGTGAGGTGGTTAACAGGGTCTCAGTGGATTCTGGGCTTGGGGGTGGGAGTTCAAGGGAGGAGGGACAGGTAGGGTATGGGGTAAGGAGGTAAGGGGAGACATGGGGGATACAGGGTGAGGGGGGAGGATGTATAGTGAGAGTATGGGATGAAGGGATGGGGGGACAAGAGGGGAAAGGGGGGAGGGGGGACATGGTGGGATGGAGGAGGGGTGACAGGGTTCGGAATGGGTTGGGGGGGGGCAGGTTGAGTGAGCATTTGAGTGGGGACATGTAGGGAGGGTTTCTATGCAGAGGAGGGTGGTGGTGTTGCCCTCCCCTCTGGTGTTGCTGGATGCTGGTTGTGGGTTCCCCTCTTGTCTCATGGACTGTTGTGTTGGAGGCTGCGATTCCTTGTTTACTCCTCTCTTCCTGCACTTCTTCCTTGCCTCTGTTGCCCTGGCTCTCTCCTCCTCCGTCCTGTTCCTGGAGGAATACTTTTTTGTATTCCTCCACATGCTGCAGATGACTCTTCCTTTCTAGAATAACCTCCTTCGGGGTCTCGTTTGCAACACTATCTTCACCATGCGGTCTCTGTCCTGTGTACCAGCCCAACCTGAAAACCTTCTAAATTTCTGTTCAGCCCCTTCCATCTTAACCCCTTTAGTATTTCATTTACTGCCTATCCGTCCTTGCTATTCTATTCTTGGCTATTGGATCCTTCCTGTTCTTTGATGCCAATAGCTATCACTGATCTTTTTCTTTCCAGCAGCTGACTGGTTGCATCTAGCTGCTTCCTGTGATGTAGCTGCTTGTATGGTTACCTCCCTCACTGTAGGGAGACACACATGTTCAGAGTGTGAACATGTATTCACCTAGTTGTACTTGTGGGGGTTGAGCTCTGCTCATTCAGCCGCCCGCCTCTCAACTTTCAATCAACTGTTTCTACTACTACTATTTTTTTTCCATACCACACACACGCTCCAGGAAGCAGCCCATGACAGCTGACTAATTCCCAGGTACCTATTTACTGCTAGGTAACAGGGCCATAGGGTGAAAGAAACTGCCCATCGTTTCTCGCCGGCACCCTGGATCGAACCCGAGACCACAGGATCACGTGTCCAGCGTGCTGTTCGCTCGGCCACCGACTCCCTATGTGTATCTATGTGTGTGTGTGTGTGTGTGTGTGTACTCACCTATATGTACTCACCTATATGTGTCTGCAGGATCGAGCATTGACTCTTGGATCCCGCCTTTCGAGCATCAGTTGTTTACAGCAATGACTCCTATCCCATTTCCCTATCATACCTGGTTTTAAAATTATGAATAGTATTGGCTTCCACAACCTGTTCCTTAAGTGCATTCCATTTTCCCACTACTCTCACGCTAAAAGAAAACTTCCTAACATCTCTGTGACTCATCTGAGTTTCTAACTTCCATCCATGTCCCCTCGTTCTGTTACTATTCCGTGTGAACATTTCGTCTATGTCCACTCTGTCAATCCCTCTGAGTATTTTATACGTTCCTATCATGTCCCCCCTCTCCCTTCTTCTTTCTAGTGTCGTAAGGCATAGTTCCCCCAGGCGCTCCTCATACCCCATCCCTCGTAGCTCTGGGACGAGTCTCGTTGCAAACCTCTGAACCTTTTCCAGTTTCATTATGTGCTTCTTTAGATGGGGACTCCATGATGAGGCGGCATACTCTAAGACTGGCCTCACGTAGGCAGTGTAAAGAGCCCTAAATGCCTCCTTACTTAGGTTTCTGAATGATGTTCTAACTTTTGCCAGTGTAGAGTACGCTGCTGTCGTTATCCTATTTATATGTGCCTCAGGAGATAGATTAGGTGTTACGTCCACACCCAGGTCTCTTTCGCGCGTCGTCACAGGTAGGCTGTTCCCCTTCATTGTGTACTGTCCCTTTGGTCTCCTATCTCCTAGTCCATTTCCATAACTTTACATTTGCTCGTGTTGAATTCCAGTAGCCATTTCTCTGACCATCTCTGCAACCTGTTCAGGTCCTCTTGGAGGATCCTGCAATCCTCATCTGTCACAACTCTTCTCATCAACTTTGCGTCATCCGCAAACATCGACATGTAGGACTCTACACCCGTAAACATGTCGTTAACATATACAAGAAATAGAATTGGTCCCAGCACCGATCCTTGTGGTACTCCACTTGTTACTGTTCGCCAGTCCGACTTCTCGCCCCTTACCGTAACTCTTTGGCTCCTTCCTGTTAGGTAGTTCCTTATCCATGCTAGGACCTTTCCCCCTACCCCCGCCTGCCTCTCGAGTTTGAATAGCAGTCTCATGTGCGGTACTGTATCAAAGGCTTTTTGGCAGTCCAGAAATATGCAGTCTGCCCAACCATCTCTGTCCTGTCTTATCCTCGTTATTTTATCATAGAATTCCAGAAGGTTTGTTAGGCACGATTTCCCTGTCCAGAACCCATGTTGATGCTTGTTCACAAACCTAATGTTCTCCAGGTGTGCAACCAGTCGTAGCCTAATTATTCTTTCCAGTATTTTACAGGGGATGCTTGTCAGTGATACAGGTCTATAGTTAAGTGCCTCCTCCCTATCGCCTTTCTTGAAGATCGGCACGACATTTGCCTTCTTCCAGCAACTGGGCAATTCTCCCGACATAAGTGACTCATTAAAGATCATTGCCAGAGGCACGCTGAGGGCCTGCGCTGCTTCTCTTAGTATCCACGGTGATACTTTGTCTGGTCCTACTGCTTTAGATGCATCTAGAGTTGTCACTGTTTCATTACCTCCTCCACTGTCACCTCTATATCTGATAGTCTTTCATCTAGGGTAACCCCTTCCAACAATGGGAGCTGCTCGGGCTCGGTAGTGAAAAACTCCATGGAAANTTTAGTTTACA
Organism: Procambarus virginalis; assembly: GCA_020271785.1. Classification (NCBI taxonomy): domain Eukaryota; kingdom Metazoa; phylum Arthropoda; class Malacostraca; order Decapoda; family Cambaridae; genus Procambarus; species Procambarus virginalis. The sequence continues at coordinate 51,920 of WNGS01076378.1, read as the reverse complement.
CACACTGACAGAGTTTAAACCTTTTCTTTTTATACTGCATTTGGGTGAGGTGACATGTTCAATGGTTTGGGGTGAGGTGAGAACAAACACAGAACACGAACAATGGGTATATAAAGGGAAATAGATCTGTAACTGCAGAAGGCCTATTGGCCCATTTCTTGATGTTTCTATATTGGAGCGGAGTCTTGAGTGGGTAGAATATAGTGTGCGTTAATTGGCTGTTGATTGCTGGTTTGACTTCTTGATGTGTAGTGCCTCGCAGATGTCAAGCCGCCTGTTGTCGCTGTATCTATCAATGATTTCTGTGTTGTTTGTTAAGATTTCTCTGGTGATGGTTTGGTTGTGGGAAGAGATTATATGTTCCTTGATAGAGCCCTGTTGCTTATGCATCGTTAATCGCCTGGAAAGAGATGTTGTTGTCTTGCCTATATATTGAGTTCTTTGGGCTTACAGTCCCCAAGTGGGCATTTGAAGGCATAGACGACATTGGTCTCTTTCAAAGCGTTCTGCTTTGTGTCTGGAGAGTTTCTCATGAGTAGGTTGGCAGTTTTCTTGGTTTTATAGTAAATCGTCAATTGTATCTTCTGATTTTTGTCTGTAGGGATAACGTTTCTATTAACAATATCTTTCAGGACCCTTTCCTCCGTTTTATGAGCTGTGGAGAAGAAGTTCCTGTAAAATAGTCTAATAGGGGTATAGGTGTTGTGTTAGTTGTATCTTCAGAGGTTGCATGGCGTTTCACTTTCCTTCTTATGATGTCTTCAATGAAACCATTGGAGAAGCCGTTGTTGACTAGGACCTGCCTTACTCTACAGAGTTCTTCGTCGACTTGCTTCCATTCTGAGCTGTGGCTGAGAGCACGGTCGACATAAGCGTTAACAACACTCCTCTTGTACCTATCTGGGCAGTCACTGTTGGCATTTAGGCACATTCCTATGTTTGTTTCCTTAGTGTAGACTGCAGTGTGGAAACCTCCGCTCCTTTCCATGACTGTTACATCTAGAAGGGCAGCTTCCCATCCTTCTCCATCTCGTAAGTGAAACGTACACAGAATTCTGCTCAAACGCTTCTTTCAGCTCCTGCAGATGTCTGACATCAGGTACCTGTGTAAAAATGTCGTCAACATACCTGCAGTATATGGCCGGTTTCAAGTTCAAGTCGACTAAGACTTTTCCTCAATAGTACCCATGTAGAAGTTTGCAAACAGGACGCCTAGGGAGAACCCATAGCGACCCCATCTACTTGCTTATACATGTGCCCATCCGGGCTCAAGAAGGGTGCCTCCTTAGTACAAGCTTGGAGTAGTTTCCTCAGGATATTTTCTGGCATGTCAAGGGAGTACAGGCCGGTCTCGATACACTCGGTCCACTATCATCCCGATTGTTTCATCCACAGGTACGTGGTGACAGTGATTCTACTCCAACGATGCTCTTATCCCTGTAGCCCGTGTTCCCCGCAGTAAGTCAACAATTCCTTCGGGGATTTCAGGCTGAAGTTGCACGGACATAAGGAGTCAGTAAGCCGTTGAGTCGTCAATTCGGCTGTAGTGGACACTACAGCCGAATTGAAAACAAAGGTCAACAAGTTGATTGAAACTGTGAATGCCAAGAAATCCGGACTCCACCTGCCAAAGATTATTGGAGAATATAAACCTGGATATGCGTATGGAACGTCAAGACGCATAAGCCTGGAAACCCACTTCGGCCAATTATCAGCCAGATACCCACACCCACGTACAGACTGGCGAAACGACTCAACGGCTTACTGACTCCTTATGTCCCGTGCAACTTCAGCCTGAAATCCCCGAAGGAATTTGTTGACTTACTGCGGGGAACACGGGCTACAGGGATAAGAGCATCGTTGGACGTAGAATCACTGTTCACCAACGTACCTGTGGATGAAACAATCGGGATGATAGTGGACCGAGTGTATCGAGACCCGGCCTGTACTCCCCTTGACATGCCAGAAAATATCCTGAGGAAACTACTCCAAGCTTGTACTAAGGAGGCACCCTTCTTGAGCCCGGATGGGCACATGTATAAGCAAGTAGATGGGTCGCTATGGGTTCTCCCCTAGGCGTCCTGTTTGCAAACTTCTACATGGGTACTATTGAGGAAAAAGTCTTAGTCGACTTGAACTTGAAACCGGCCATATACTGCAGGTATGTTGACGACATTTTTACACAGGTACCTGATGTCAGACATCTGCAGGAGCTGAAAGAAGCGTTTGAGCAGAATTCTGTGTTACGTTTCACTTACGAGATGGAGAAGGATGGGAAGCTGCCCTTTCTAGATGTAACAGTCATGGAAAGGAGCGGAGGTTTCCACACTGCAGTCTACACTAAGGAAACAAACATAGGAATGTGCCTAAATGCCAACAGTGACTGCCCAGATAGGTACAAGAGGAGTGTTGTTAACGCTTATGTCGACCGTGCTCTCAGCCACAGCTCAGAATGGAAGCAAGTCGACGAAGAACTCTGTAGAGTAAGGCAGGTCCTAGTCAACAACGGCTTCTCCAATGGTTTCATTGAAGACATCATAAGAAGGAAAGTGAAACGCCATGCAACCTCTGAAGATACAACTAACACAACACCTATACCCCCTATTAGACTATTTTACAGGAACTTCTTCTCCACAGCTCATAAAACGGAGGAAAGGGTCCTGAAAGATATTGTTAATAGAAACGTTATCCCTACAGACAAAAATCAGAAGATACAATTGACGATTTACTATAAAACCAAGAAAACTGCCAACCTACTCATGAGAAACTCTCCAGACACAAAGCAGAACGCTTTGAAAGAGACCAATGTCGTCTATGCCTTCAAATGCCCACTTGGGGACTGTAAGCCCCAAAGAACTCAATATATAGGCAAGACAACAACATCTCTTTCCAGGCGATTAACGATGCATAAGCAACAGGGCTCTATCAAGGAACATATAATCTCTTCCCACAACCAAACCATCACCAGAGAAATCTTAACAAACAACACAGAAATCATTGATAGATACAGCGACAACAGGCGGCTTGACATCTGCGAGGCACTACACATCAAGAAGTCAACACCAGCAATCAACAGCCAATTAACGCACAACTATATTCTACCCACTTCAAGACTCCGCTCCAATATAGAAACATCAAGAAATATGGGCCAATAGGCCTTCTGCAGTTACAGATCTATTCTTCCCTTATACCCATTGTTTCGTGTTCTGTGTTTGTTCTCACCTCACCCCAAACCATTGTAACATGTCACCTCACCCAAATGCAGGTATAAAAAGAAAAGCTGTTTAAACTCTGTTCAGTGTGTGTAACTAAAGTCTTTGAAAATGTAATAAGTTTTACGAAACGCGCTCAAGTGTCGCGTCAGACTAAGAAATAAAGAATGAATTTTGGAGAATTGATTTTTCCTTTACCGTCATCAGTAAAAACAAACATAAGGAAAATTGAGAAAATTCGTGTTAGAATTATTAATCTTACTTTTTCGGTCATATTTAATAACATATGTCTACAGGAAGACTGCTACCAAATATACTAATATATATATTTATATATATATATATATATATATATATATATATATATATATATATATATATATATATATATATATATATATATATATATATATATATATATATATATAATAATTATCAACATGATCACAAACACTGATCCAAGTATGCAGAATAACCACATGTGAAAATAGAAAATGCTTAACGCGTTTTCGGCTAATTCGCCTTCATCAGAGCAAGTAGAATGAAGATGAGCATCATCTTCATCTTCATTCTACTTTGCTCTGATGAAGGCGAATTAGCCGAAAACGCGTTAAGCATTTTCTATTTTTCACATGTGGTTATTCTGCATATATATATATATATATATATATATATATATATATATATATATATATATATATATATATATATATATATATATATATATATATATATATATATATATATATATATATATATATATATATATATATATATATATATATACATATTTATTTATATATTTATATATATTTGGTAGCAGTGTTTCTTGCAAACATGCTGTTGAATATGACCGAAAGAGTAAGATTAATGATTCTAACAAGACACTTTTCAATATTTCTTATATTTTTCTTCACTGTCGAGGGAAGTTGAAAAATTAACTCTCCAAAGTTCATTTTTACACTTTATTAAATTATATCCATAATTCAATTACTTAAAACCAAAGCTGGGAACATTAATGAAATACCATCTCTGACATAAGAGAGCTGCCCCTGCTCTTGCACTACCCATAGCTCTGCTATTCAATAAATCTCTAGTGTCATATTTTACCGGATATCCTTAAAGAAGCACGAGTAACGCCAGTTAATAAAGGTGGCGAGATGGCAGACATAAAAAATTACAGACCAACATCAAATTTACTTATACTATCAAAAATCCTTGACATTTATTTTTACAAACAGCTCTATTACTACATCGTGAAACTCAACATTCATACTAAGTCCCTGCAGTTTGGCTTCTGTTTCCAAAAGAATACCAATGATGCCATTATTAGTCTGCTTCATATAATCTACACAGCCCTTGACAAAAATGATTTCTTAATTGGACTCCTCATTGACCTCATAGGTGCCTTTGATACTGTAAACCATAACTACCTCTTACTTAAACTTCACCACTATGGTATTTAAGGCCTTGCTCTGGATTATATGCGTTCCTATCTCAGTAACGGACACTAATATGTAGTCATCAATAACATAACCTCCCCTACTCTACCGTTGACAGTAGGGGTGCAACAAGGCAGCATCTTGGGACCTCTCCTATTTCTTATATTCATCAATGATTTGCCTACCATTTATAACAATCTTAAACCTATACTATTTGCCGACGATACTTCCTTTGTCTATTCTGACCCTAACTCCCACACACTATATATTATTGTCAACAGTGAATTAAACAATTTCCACTCGTGGATATAAAACAACAAACTTATACTAAACATAGAACAGACCTAAAAATGAAATTGGTAGATAATCATAACATCAGATTGAACTTCAGATAGACAATGTTAACATTACTAATAAAAATGAGGAGAAGTTCCTTGGCCTATACATAGATAAGAGACTGAACGTCTGCACCCACATACAACACATAGCCAAAAAGTCTCAAAAATGGTCGGTATACTTTCTAAAATTAGATATTAAATTCCCCACTCTGCTCTACTCCCATTATACTACGCACTAATTTATCTCTATCTTACATACGGTGTCTGCACACGGGGTTCAACCACTGCAAATTACGTGAAGCCCATCATCACTCAGTCAAAATCTGCTATAAGAACAGCCCCTCTATTTAGAACCCTTAACATACTAAACTTACACTCACTCCACACATTCTCATGTGCTATATACATGTGCAAAACCTTGTTCCTAAATGCTAATCTTGATCTGAAACTTTTCCTTGATAGGTGTTATAGTATCCATGAGCACCACACCATCAATAGATATCTCTCTGATGTCCCCAGAGTCAAACTAAATCTGTGCAAACACTCGATCTATGTAAGTAAAAGGGCCCATCAGTCTTTGGAACTCATTCCCAGAAGAATTAACAAATTGTCCAACCCATGACTGGTTTAAATGTAAAATATAAAAGTACCAGATTTCATCCTCATTGCTTCCTACCTTGTGCTTCTAACTCACTCTGTGTCTTGTACTACTCACTTACCCCAAATTATTACTTAAGACATATATATCCTTACCAGTGTAATCACCTAAGTCAACTCATGTTGTATTTATTTGTTGATGTAAAACCTTGCTACAATGTACCCCTTTCATCTTACCTGACATGTTAGATAAAGGACCGGCCAGAAACGCTATGGGTGTTAATGGATTTGCATGAATGTAGAAATACCAATCTTGTTTAACCTCACCAACCCACTGTTCCTTCTTGCATTGTCTTATTATTATTATTATTATTATTATTATTATTATTATTATTATTATTATTATTATTATTAGTAGTAGTAGTAGTAGTAGTAGTAGTAGTAGTAGTAGTAGCCTCCGTCAATCCCTAGGGATTATGGAGTTGTGCCCTGGGTGTCTAGTGTGATGCAGCGCCTGCTGTGGCTGTGATGGCCAACCCGAGAATGGCAGTCTTGACTGCAGCGAGCGTAGATAAACGCCAAAGCGGGTGCGTCTGACAGTGGTCGAGACCTCCTCTGAAGTCTATTATCTTCCGCCTGCCTCTTCAGGTGATCCTCGAATTATTGGAGTCCCTTCTGAACTTTGCATCTCCAGGCAGATCTGTCCGTGCATGCTGCCTCCCAAGTGTTGATGTCGATGTTCGTCCGCTTGAGGTCACGTTTGCAGGCATCTTTGAAACACAGCTGAGATCGTCCGGTGGGTCTCCTTCCTGATGCTAGTTCTCCATACAAGAGGTCGTTTGGTATGCAGCCATCTTCCATGTGTGTGACATGTCCCAGCCATCGCATGAGTCTCTGTTTCAGGAGAGTGAACATTGAAGGGACTCCTGTTCTCTCGAGTACTGTATTTTTGGTGACGTGGTCTTTCCACATGATGTCAAGGATGCGTCTCAGGTTCCGCATGTGAAAGGTATTGAGCCGTCTCTCCTGGCGAGAGTGCAGGGTCCAGGATTCCGAGCCGTAGAGAAGTGTACTCACCACACGTGCCATGTAGACTTGTACCTTGGTGTACAGTGTCAGTTTGGCATTTTCCCAAACGCACTTTGTGAGCCTGGCCAGTGTTGTTGCGGCCTTCCCGATATGCCTGTTGAGTTCAGTGTCCAGGGAAAGGATGTCTAAGATTGTGGACCCCAGGTACACAAACTCGTGAACTGCCTCCAGCACATAGTCTGCTATGTTCATACAGGGTAGCTCATCGACGTCTTGTCCCATCACATGTGTCTTCTTCAGGCGGATTGTCAGGCCGAATGCGGAACAGGCTGCGGCAAAGGGGTTGAGTAGCTGCTGCAGGCCTTCTGCTGTGTGTGTGGGGTGATCGCTACGTCGTCGGCGAAGAGGAACTCCCTGAGGATTCGCATTTGTATTTTTGTCTTTGCTCAGAGTCTGGATAGATTATAGAGCTTTCCATCACATCTTGTATGGAGATAGAGGGCCCTCTCTGGTTGTTCCAAAGGCATGCTTGACGAGGATCCCGAAGGAGATGCCGAACAGGGTTGGAGCAAGAACGCACCCCTATTTAACACCACTGTTGATGTTGAATGGTTCAGAAGTTGAGCCGTCGTACACGACTGTTCCCTTCATTTCCTTGTGGAACGATTGTATCATGCTGAGTAGGGTGGGTGGGCAGCCAATTTTGGTCAAGATCTTGAAGAGTCCGTCCATGCTCACGAGGTCGAAGGCCTTTGTAAGGTCAATGAAGGCGATGTACAATGCTTTTCTTTGTTCCCTGCACTTTTCTTGAAGCTGTCTCATGGAGAACACCATGTCAGTGGTCGACCTCTCTGCTCGGAAACCACACTGTGACTCAGGGTACACTATTTCAGCAAGAATCTGAAGCCTGACCAAGACGACCCTGGCGAAGAGTTTGCCGACGACGCTGAGGAGGGAGATGCCGCGATAGTTGTTGACATTGCTTCTGTCACCTTTATTTTTGTAGAGAGTGATGATGTTTGCATCTCTCATGTCTCGTGGCACTGTCTGAAAACCCGACACCATTTAATAATATTACATGCAATAGGCAGATAATATTGTTGTTGCTGTTGTATACACAAGTTAACCCATAGAAAATGTAGCTTGTGGTGGAATTTTCTGTCAATAGAAAACGGGATATCATTGCCACATAGTACTATAAATTCACCAGCTATTCTGTTGGGAATTATTCATAAATACAGTAATCTTTGGATTTATTACATCATAAAAGCATCTCATTTGAATTAACTTAATTATCAGTATCAAAATAGAGTAAATGTGACCCTTCTATCAGATACTGACATCTGGACAAAGAGAGCCAGGAGCGTGAGTAGGGAGAGAGGTCAGCCATTGTTAAGACCAGAGTCGTTGGAGCAAATTCCGCTCCTATAATTCTCTTGGACGAAGTGTTATGGAGATCAACTTAAGTGTTCTACCATCATCAACACGCTGTCAACATTCACAAGGGAAGGGTCTTTCCGGAATCTTATCTAAGTCATTATTGGCCAGTAATGTTATGTTAGATAGGATTATTTCCGGTTAGATCACGAACGATCGACTCAACACAGGTAATTAAGCCTTGGTCCTTATCTAATAATATACAGTGTTTTCTCTGATATAGCTGTCATATATTAGGATTCCGGCTTTACAGCTAGTGCCCTTTGACAGGAACAAGAAAAGGAAGCAAGAATTAATCTTGGTACATCAGTTACTTGGGTGATGGAAGCTAGCCTCTCACGAGGATAATTTGGTGTCTACATCCCAGTTATACCTGGTGGACTAAGCCTACCATACAATAAGATAAGGCACCTCCTCAATTTATATACTAATATATGTAGTTTAATACTGTAGTTTGATTGGCTGCTTATATATAAATTTAATATAAACCCCCACTAATGTGTAAGGATCGATTTGTGAGAATTTGCAGAAATACAGTCCACTTAACCTCATACAAATTGCTATCGAAAAATATATATTAACGTAAATATAAATTCTATATAAATTCATATAAATTAAATAAATATAAATCTCACAGGTCGGTTCCCACAGGCACGGAGCCCTCCCTCCAGCACTGGCGCAGAAGTTTATGAAGCTCAGTTTTAAGTGTTCCACGAGCACACTTGAGAACTTCAGACAGAATCCCATTGTCTCCTGGGGCCTTCCCTGAGGAAAGTGAATCCACTGCTTTCTCAACTTCTTCCATAGTCGGTTCAAGATCAAGTTCTTCCACGATGGGCAGGTCCTCGATTGCATCCAAGGCTTCTACGCTGATCAAGTTCTCTCTGGAGTAGAGTTTGGAGTAATGTTCCACCCAGCCATTCATGTGATCCCTGCGTACATGCCTCTTATGTTGCCGACAATGGCCGCAGTCTGGATGCTTTAACAGAGTCGGAGTCAGTAATCGTTAGCACAGTTGTTGAACTCTACTGCGGGCAGTACGGAGGGCTTGTAGGTTCCTTTCTGAGGACAGGTTCTTGTAGGATGAGAGAGTTCGTCTCTTTTTCTCTACGAGGGGGTAACAGTTCCTCTGCACTGGCTTCGAACCAATCTGCTGACTTGTTCTGCCTCTTACGGAAGGTGGACATGGCAGTGCTGAAAATAGTGCCTACCAGCAACACAAGGCCCCCTGACAAGGACACACCAACAATATCTGAAGAAAGCATTGGTTTATATTAACATTATCTTTCTATCGCTGGATGGGAGAGGAATATCTCACTTTGACCGTTACCCACTTGATGAACCTTTGAGCAAACTGTACTTATCGCAAAGTAAATGATGATTTAACAGGTAACATCCGGAGATATAAGAGTGTCGGTGTTGGTGACAATCATTACCTGGCAATCGTGTCATACCCACATTCATCATACCTCACACATAAGTTGCAGCTCCAGAGAAAAGTGAAGCCTCCCTGGAACACATCTAAACTAGAGGGAAGTCACTGTTGCTGATCTCGATATATCTACTGTGACGGTGTTCCCCCCCCCTTCTAATTCTCCCACGCCCGCTGTAAGAGTCATGTCCACTATTCCCGAGCGTTCTCTACATTGCAGGCATCAATTGAACATGTGTGGGAGAGAACAGTATTCTCGAAGAGCCGAGAAATTTGTGAAATAAGAACATTTTGGCCTGTGGGATAGGCCCTTTAGGGAGCCAATATGGCACTGGCGAGTCTGTTCTCCCGCCAAAACTGTGTGACGTCAGTGTCGCCAGATTGGTCACCGTCAGCGACGTGGCACTGGGAGCCAATGAAAACCGACTTTGGAAAAAGTGACATCACATAGGCATGGGGGTCCAGCCGTGGTGACGCCTTGGCGATATCAGTCTTTCACGACACGTCCGAGAGGTAGGACGCGCGATCGGTCATCCTGTCAGAGTGACGGATTTACCGAACTCCGGTGGATGTAAGCGTCTCCAGTTGTTAGCGCGCACTCTGTGAGGTCTTCCTGCAACCCAGATGTGGCTCAGATAAGGAATTGACAGAATATTGAGCAACAAGTGCTCAGGGACAGGTGCGTTGCAAGAAGTGGGCCGGGCATCGACGTGTGATGTCCTTGGCAGTTCACCAGTATAAGAGACAGCTTAGTGGCCGGGCCAACCCACCGTGAGTGAACCGGGTTGACCGCCTTGTCAACCAGGTTGAACGTGTGATCGACGATCCTGTCAAGTTTGACAGTAACCCCACCTTCGTGGAACCCTCCGAGTCAACAGTTGGATGCAAGCACGTCGAGAAGTCTTCCCAAATACCTAGCGATATATCTAGACGACGAGGGAATTGACAGTGTTGTGAGCTTCAAGTGCTCTGAAGTCGGGTGCTGTGCGTGTGGAGCTTAAGCAGTATCGTCTGGGACGGCTGATAACTTCACAGTGACTTCGTAGTGGTGAGAGGCAGTTCCTCTGGGAGTACAGTGACAAGGACTAATTGGGAAACGTGCGACGACCGCCAAGACGTAGGCTGGCTGCCGTAGTTGGGAGGAAAGTTGATGGCCAGGAGACCGACTTCAACCCGGCGACGTACTGTAGGGGAAGCACGGACCTGCTGTGTACAGAAAGCGGCGAGACGCGATAATCCTAAGGCGTGGGCTTGTGTTTCTGGATGGTGAACGAGGTGAAAGCCTGGACCAGGAGCTACAACCCAACTGTCATCCTAGGATAGGTGAAGTAGGTGTTTACAGTAACCCTCCCATTTCCCCTTTAGTTAGCTATATATTTTCTTGTCAGGATATTTTATATGTCGTGAGCAAGTCTCACCTGAGTTTAAGTCACAGAGAGCACAGTGTGCGGTGAGGCTGCCCAGAGCGCTCACAGTATCAGTTTACATATATATCTATGTGTGGGTGTGTGCAAGCACCAGGATTCGTCAAAGAATTTACTGTGACTATTATTAATCTCCTGTGATTATTATTATTATATATATTGGTAGCAAACCAGATATTAGTGTTAGGCTATGAGCCTAGAATTTATTGATATAAATGCCTGTGTATTGATCTCCATGATTTATTGATATAAATGCCTGTGTATTGATCTCCAAGATTTATTGATATAAATGCCTGTGTATTGATCTCCAAGATTTATTTATATAAATGCCTGAGTATTGATCTCTATGATCTATTGATATAAATGCCAGTGTATTGATCTCCGTGATTTACTGATATAAATGCCTGTGTTTTGATCTTCATGATTTATTTATTTATTTTTTTTTTGAGATATATACAAGAGTTGTTACATTCTTGTACAGCCACTAGTACGCTTAGCGTTTCGGGCAGGTCCCTGGAATACGATCCCCGCCGCGAAGAATCGTGTTTTCATCCAAGTACACATTTTACTGTTGCGTTAAACAGAGGCTACAGTTAAGGAATTGCGCCCAGTAAATCCTCCCCGGCCAGGATACGAACCCATGACATAGCGCTCGCGGAACGCCAGGCGAGTGTCTTACCACTACACCACGGAGACTGTATAGCTGAGACCTGAGACTGAGACCACGGACACCTGTGTACTGAATAATATCATATACGTGAAGTGATTGCCAGTGATATCTCTTTAAGAGAAAGTATAGATATAAAGAAAAGTTCAGTGATCAAGCGAGTGCATTCACAGTAAATATTATTAAGAATAGAGTAATCTTTTGGTACGGTGAAAAGTCACTGTGAGTGCAGTGTGAATAAGATATTGATCGTGAGGCCAGTGAAATTATAAGTATGCCATGTGAATGTTGAATACAGTGTTTTGCGGAAAAGTTAAATAAACGGGGATCGTGATAGAATTAGAAAACAAGTACTAGTCTGTTCTCACGATCGCGAGGGTCCCGGTCAGCTGATAACTGACAGGTGACGCAGGGGCTGCCGATGTTACCATATCGGTGAGCTCCAGATTATTCCACTATGAATTGAGCAGTGGTCATATATTATTCCTAATACATTGATGCATATATATTTCTCGTTGTCTTTTAAGTAAAATACCAAAACTCTTTGGTGTTTGATATCATCCCCTCCATTTATCTTGTGACCGTGTAATGATGTAAAGCAGAGTGACCTGCCTGATACCATATTACTGGAATTTGCTCTTACCACAATTACACCTCACCACTGCAGTGTTACTGGACACCTAAAAACACCAGTTGGCGACCTTAAAGGCTGGGTAAGAGTTCTGTGTCGGAGTGGGCCACAGATTGAGGGAACGATCTGTGCCCCCACTCATCTTGCAATTTAAGGCCGGTTGTGAGATCGACTGGGGTACTCTCCGGGGCGCGCAGTGGAGCCTAGAGGATCGAGGGAAGACCCGCAGAACGACGGTGAGTAAGGGTTATTGTCGGAGCAACCACCTGGAAGGGAGATCCGGTCTACCTTTGCTTTAACCCTTCACTAACGAGTACCGTGAAACCCCGACACTATTTATCTGCCCTACGGAAAACTTGCTAATATTAGTAATCCGAAAAATTATATTGAATTCATTAATACAAAAATGGGAGACAGAAATATTGTTTCATCTCTGTTTTAGTGAGAACAATTTCAGAGAACATTACTTAATTTCTCAGTTAATTTGGTAAGACACATATATAGATACCTAGCAATTACATGGCATACTTTGTGCCAAACAATTATCTTAAAAGATTGTATGTTTAACATTATCAAATAATTTTGAAGCATTATGAAACGGAGAGAGAACAGAGCTACAATATGATTTGTACTAAATAGTTGCTGCCATTACAAAGCTACTAAGCCTCCTTGAATAAGCAGTTTGCAATGAAAATAGACGGTCTGAGGTGTCTAGTATGTCAGCCAGAAAGTCAAGAAGTATTTAATCAAACAATTCGTTTAAAAGAGTTGTTAGGGCAAAGTTTTTCAACATTTATTATTTACTGTCTATCTTGAGAACTATTGAAAAAGTTAATAGTGGTTTTAGCTGTGTTACATAAGAAGTACTAAGGTAAGTATTTTGTGTCATGCTGTTGATCTAGTTTTATTGCACTGACTAAAGGTGATGGGGGAAAATTTATAAAATGCTGAAAGATTTAGTGATGGATAAACCTCACGTTTCTATCCTGCCTCATGTGCGCAGTTGCTTTTGATTTATGTTCAGCCATAACTGCCATGTTCAGCCATGATTTATGTTCAGCCATAAAAGCCACAGTTATTACAGTAAAGATTTCGGAAAATATCAAGGACATATTCAACCTCAAAGGTCCACTTTTCATTTTATGGTAGCTATCGCAGACTAGCAAGTTTGCCCATAATATCGTCACGACGACATTTTTTTAATTCCTGGTCAAAAGTTACTTAATTTAATAGTCAATTTTGAGTATGCATAGATTTGAGACAGGAAATTCTCAGCTTTGTAAGCTGAATTATGAAAGGAGAAAATGTTCAAGACTTTGCTCTCCAGATGTTCGCTCCCGACACAGTTCCAATCATTCGTTTACATCACTGACAATAAATACTCTATATATTAGTATAGATTATACGCCATAATTAATATGATTGTTATAGTATTATTATGATATTCTGATATGTAAATAATATACATTAACACAAGCTCACCACCATGTGAAACACCTCCTAATGACACAGACGACGAAGTGAGACACACCACCATGGAAGACACACCGCAATGTGTCTCAGTGAGACACACTCCCACGTAACACACAACTACATGAGAAACACAGTACCAAGTGAGGCACATCATCACGTGAAACACATACCACAAAAGCACACACCACTAAGGGACATAAGTTAGTTTCTTAAAAGTTGTTTAATGTCAACCAATCTTTTTGTATATGAAAAGGGCTGCAACTGTTCCAAGTTTCAGTATCGCAGCCTAAATAGAAAAGGAGATTCAATTTTTTTTTTTATCAACGAATGTTTTACATTTTCAATAAGTCTCTACACCCACAAGTTTCAAATGAAATCATTTCTATGACACTTTTCTATGACATCACATTAGCATATAATAAAGGATCTGTATGAGCGAATTTTCCAAAATATGTTTAGTTTTACTAATACAAATAGTCAAAGTTCCCCCCATAAATTATGCAAATATATCTTGTTTATTACTGTTATAAAACCAATAAATGAACGTAGGAGAAAACGCTTCGTACAGATTGCAAACACATAAACTCTACATGTAAGGTGTAAGTTTCATGTAAATTAAATAAAAATGAAAAAGTAGAAATTTCGTTTAGGTTACTTACAAATAAATAATTAAAAAGTAATATCTAAGGTGCTCTCATCTGTGGCTGAGGCTGACATTAACCAATTTCCTCCAAAATTGGCACCCTTACAAATAGGCTTACGAGCAGTCAGGTGTATAAGTTTCATGCAAATCGTCCGATAAACAAATAAGAAAAAAGAAAACATTGAAAAAATCTATTTTTTAACTAAACTTTTGGGGGATAAAACTAATTAATTAATATTTGTATAATTTGCTATTGTGATAGTTGAGAGTTATAGACATGATTTCAGTGTACACTTGTTTTGATGTTAATTTTTTACCATTTTGGAAATTTTTTGACACACACATAATTCAATATTTTTTTCTCCCTTCCTATTTATGCTACAATGCTGAGACTTGGATCAGATGAAACCCTTCTCATATACAACTAGTCATAAAGTTTGATTGAAATCGAACTAGTTTTTATTTATTGCATATTTTTGGCATATTGGTACTAATGCCCACTAAGTTAGACAACTCAAAGTGAGACACACGTCCATGTGAAACACACCACGAAGGGGAATACTCCACTGAGTATTCCACAAGTGAAACTCACCTTTGAGAAACATCCCTGTATAACCTCCAAGTTAAACACATTACACTGTGACACACACCAACACCACCAAACGAGATACATTACCATGTGACACACACACCAACACCACCAAACGAGACCTAATCCCATATGACACACAATAACACCATCAAACGAGATACATTACCATGTGACACCAACATAACCAAATGAGACAAATTACCATGTGACACACACACCAACACCACCAAACGAGACATTACAATGTGACTCACACAAACCACAAAACGAAACACTGTCATGCCCTTTTTGCCTCCACGCCCTTTTGTTCAGTTCCTTTGCTTTCATACATGCCTTATTAAACCACGGATTCTACTTTTGTTTCTCGTTTTTTTCCTGTCGGGCCGGGATAAACCTGTTTACAGCCTCCTGACACTTTTGGGTGACATAGTCAATCATGTCTTGTACGGACTTAGTTGTGAGTTCTGTATCCCATGGTATATTCCCTAGGAATTTTCTCATCTCCTCATAATTTTCCTTTCTGTATGCCAGCCCTTTATTTCCCAGTTCTTTTTTGGGGGGAGATAATTCTTAGCTCCACCAGGTACTCAAAGATCAATACACTATGATCACTCATTTCCAAAAGGGCTTCCAACTTAACTTCCCTTATATCCGACTCATTTAGGGTAAATATCAGATCAAGCATAGCTGGTTCATCCTCTCCTCTCATTCTTGTCGGTCCCTTGATGTGGTGGCTTAGAAAGTTTCTTGTTGCTACGTTCAGCAGCTTAGCTCTCCATGTGTCTGGTCCTCCATGTGGGTCTCTGTTCTCCCAATCTATCTTCCCATGGTTGAAGTCTCCCATGATTAGTGGTCTGGATTCGTTCCTGCTAGCTACAGAAGCTGCTCTCTCTATTATATTGATGGTGGCCATGTTGTTTATATCATATTCCTGTCTGGGTCTTCTGTCGTTTGGTGGGAGGTTATATATGACTACTTCTATATTATTTTTCCTCCAATTGCTATGGTACCTGTTATGTAGTCACTTAAATCTTCACAGCCTGAACAATCATCTCTTCAAAACTCCAGCCTTTTCTTATCAGCAAAGCTACACCACCTTCTCTTCCTTCTCTTCCAAACACTGCATTTGTTATGGTTTTCGTTAGCTTTGTTTCTGTGAATGCTATTATGTCTGGGTTTTCATCTAGTGCCCATTCTCCAAGTTCACTTGTTTTATTCGTAATCCCATCTATGTTAGTGTACATTGCCTTGAAGCTCACTTTCTTCTGTTCGTTCTCTTGTCCCCTTCTTGGTGATCGTTCTGCTGATGGAGGAAGCTGTTCAATAGATGTGAATATCTGTGAGGTGGTTAACAGGGTCTCAGTGGATTCTGGGCTTGGGGGTGGGAGTTCAAGGGAAGGAGGGACAGGTAGGGTATGGGGTAAGGAGGTAAGGGGAGACATGGGGGATACAGGGTGAGGGGGGAGGAGGTATAGTGAGAGTATGGGATGAAAGGGATGGGGGGACAAGAGGGGGAAAGGGGGGAGGGGGGGACATGGTGGGAATGGAGGAGGGGTGACAGGGGTCGGAATGGGTTGGGGGGGGGAGGGTTGAGTGAGCATTTGAGTGGGGACATGTAGGGAGGGTTTCTATGCAGAGGAGGGTGGTGGTGTTGCCCTCCCCTCTGGTGTTGCTGGGATGCTGGTTGTGGGTTCCCCTCTTGTCTCATGGACTGTTGTGTTGGAGGCTGCGATTTCCTTGTTTACTCCTCTCTTCCTGCACTTCTTCCTTGCCTCTGTTGCCCTGGCTCTCTCCTCCTCCGTCCTGTTCCTCTGGAGGAATACTTTTTTGTATTCCTCCACATACTGCAGATGACTCTTCCTTTCTAGAATAACCTCCTTCGTGGTCTCGTTTGCAAACACTATCTTCACCATGCGGTCTCTGTCCTTGTTGTACCAGCCCAACCTGAAAACCTTCTAAATTTCTTGTTCAGCCCCTTCCATCTTTAACCCCTTTAGTATTTCATTTACTGCCTATCCGTCCTTGCTATTCTATTCTTGGCTATTGGATCCTTCCTGTTCTTTGATGCCAATAGCTATCACTGATCTTTTTCTTTCCAGCAGCTGACTGGTGCATCTAGCTGCTTCCTGTGAGGTAGCTGCTTGTATGGTTACCTCCCTCACTGTAGGGAGACACACATGTTCAGAGTGTGAACATGTATTCACCTAGTTGTACTTGTGGGGGTTGAGCTCTGCTCATTCAGCCCGCCTCTCAACTTTCAATCAACTATTTCTACTACTACTATTTTTTTCCATACCACACACACGCTCCAGGAAGCAGCCCATGACAGCTGACTAATTCCCAGGTACCTATTTACTGCTAGGTAACAGGGCCATAGGGTGAAAGAAACTGCCCATCGTTTCTCGCCGGCACCCTGGATCGAACCCGAGACCACAGGATCACGTGACCAGCGTGCTGTTCGCTCGGCCACCGACTCCCTATGTGTATCTATGTGTGTGTGTGTGTGTACTCACCTATATGTACTCACCTATATGTGTCTGCAGGATCGAGCATTGACTCTTGGATCCCGCCTTTCGAGCATCAGTTGTTTACAGCAATGACTCCTATCCCATTTCCCTATCATACCTGGTTTTAAAATTATGAATAGTATTGGCTTCCACAACCTGTTCCTTAAGTGCATTCCATTTTCCCACTACTCTCACGCTAAAAGAAAACTTCCTAACATCTCTGTGACTCATCTGAGTTTCTAACTTCCATCCATGTCCCCTCGTTCTGATACTATTCCGTGTGAACATTTCGTCTATGTCCACTCTGTCAATCCCTCTGAGTATTTTATACGTTCCTATCATGTCCCCCCTCTCCCTTCTTCTTCTAGTGTCGTAAGGCATAGTTCCCCCAGGCGCTCCTCATACCCCATCCCTCGTAGCTCTGGGACGAGTCTCGTTGCAAACCTCTGAACCTTTTCCAGTTTCATTATGTGCTTCTTTAGATGGGGACTCCATGATGAGGCGGCATACTCTAAGACTGGCCTCACGTAGGCAGTGTAAAGAGCCCTAAATGCCTCCTTACTTAGGTTTCTGAATGATGTTCTAACTTTTGCCAGTGTAGAGTACGCTGCTGTCGTTATCCTATTTATATGTGCCTCAGGAGATAGATTAGGTGTTACGTCCACACCCAGGTCTCTTTCGCGCGTCGTCACAGGTAGGCTGTTCCCCTTCATTGTATACTGTCCCTTTGGTCTCATATCTTCTAGTCCCATTTCCATAACTTTACATTTGCTCGTGTTGAATTCCAATAGCCATTTCTCTGACCATCTCTGCAACCTGTTCAGGTCCTCTTGGAGGATCCTGCAATCCTCATCTGTCACAACTCTTCTCATCAACTTTGCGTCATCCGCAAACATCGACATGTAGGACTCTACACCCGTAAACATGTCGTTAACATATACAAGAAATAGAATTGGTCCCAGCACCGATCCTTGTGGTACTCCACTTGTTACTGTTCGCCAGTCCGACTTCTCGCCCCTTACCGTAACTCTTTGGCTCCTTCCTGTTAGGTAGTTCCTTATCCATGCTAGGACCTTTCCCCCTACCCCCGCCTGCCTCTCGAGTTTGAATAGCAGTCTCATGTGCGGTACTGTATCAAAGGCTTTTTGGCAGTCCAGAAATATGCAGTCTGCCCAACCATCTCTGTCCTGTCTTATCCTCGTTATTTTATCATAGAATTCCAGAAGGTTTGTTAGGCACGATTTCCCTGTCCAGAACCCATGTTGATGCTTGTTCACAAACCTAATGTTCTCCAGGTGTGCAACCAGTCGTAGCCTAATTATTCTTTCCAGTATTTTACAGGGGATGCTTGTCAGTGATACAGGTCTATATTGACCAGACCACACACTAGAAGTTGAAGGGACGACGACGTTTCGGTGTCGCTATGGGTTCCCCTCTCTCCCCTGTTCTTGCTAATTTCTACATGGAATACTTCGAAACTGTTCTTCTTCCTTCTATTGATACTCGTCCCTCTCTCTGGCTTCGCTATGTTGATGACATTTTTGCTTTATGGCCTCATGACCTTAATCTTTTCCAGCCTTTCCTCGCCTCTCTTAACAATCTGTCTCCTTCTATCCATTTCAAAGCTGAGTGGGAATCTAATTCCCTCCTTCCTTTTCTTGATGTTCATGTTCACAGCTCTGTGTCTGGGTTCTCTTTCTCTGTCTACCGTAAACCCATGCATAGTGGCATGTACATTCACTTCTTTTCCTACCATCCTCCTTCTGTTAAGAAAAGTGTCCTCGTCTCTCTCTTCCTCCGCGCTCTACGCATCAGCGACCCTCAGTTTCTTGATTCTGAAATTTCCTTTATCTACAAATCTTTCTCTCGCCTTGGTTATCCTTTGCATTTCATCAACTCTGCCTACTCTCAAGCTAAACGAAATTTCTTTCATCCTAAACCTGCTTCCAACACTAGTAGCACTGTACTATGCCTTCCCTTCATATCTGAACTCAAAACTTTTACCAATACCTTTCGTCCTCTTGACATTAAACTCGCCTTTCGACAAACTAACACACTTCGTAGCAATCTAGTTCACACTGCTCCTCCTGCTTCTAATGCTGCTGGTGTCTACTCTATTTCCTGTTCTTCTTGTCCTCTCCAATACTTTGGCGAAACTGGCCGTACACTGAATGACAGACTTAAAGAACACAAGAGAAGTGTTAAGTCTGCAGACACTAACAATGCTCTCTTCTGCCATGTGAGGGATTCTAATCATCCCATTGATTGGTCTTCCTCCAAAATAATCTTTCCTGCCTCTACTCTTCACAGACGCCGTCTTGTAGAAACGGCTCTTATACACAATGTACCCAACATGAACTTGAGTCCTGGCTTTGTTGCTGTGGACTCTTCCCTTTCACAGTACATACTCAAATGCTCTAATCTTTCTAACAAACGTGACTTAACATAAGCTTACCCCTTCCATTTATCTTTCTTTCTCTTTCCTTTTCTTTCTCTCTTCTCCCCTTTTTCTGTTCATTGTCTTCTCCTACGCTCCCTTGCTATCCTCTGCTTATTCCTATTACCTTTCCTTCGGTGGTTATAATGGGAGCTGCCTCGTATGGGCCAATAGGCCTTCTGCAGTTCTCATTATTACTACTATTCTCTACACCTTACTTTCCTCCTCACCTCTCTCTTGCCTATTTATTTCCCGTTCTCTACCTCCTCATCACAAGCGACTTGAGAATGGTCCAGGACGGACCGAAACGTCGTCGTCCCTTCAACTTCTAGTGTGTGGTCTGGTCAACATACTTCAGCCACGTTATTGTGACTCTTCGCCTGCATACAGGTCTATAGTTAAGTGCCTCCTCCCTATCGCCTTTCTTGAAGATCGGCACGACATTTGCCTTCTTCCAGCAACTGGGCAATTCTCCCGACATAAGTGACTCGTTAAAGATCATTGCCAGAGGCACGCTGAGGGCCTGCGCTGCTTCTCTTAGTATCCACGGTAATACTTTGTCTGGTCCTACTGCTTTAGATGCATCTAGAGTTGTCAACTGTTTCATTACCTCCTCCACTGTCACCTCTATATCTGATAGTCTTTCATCTAGGGTAACCCCTTCCAACAATGGGAGCTGCTCGGGCTCGGTAGTGAACACTCCATGGAAACTGGCATTCAGTGCCTCACAGATTTCCTTGTCACTTTCAGTATATGTCCCCTCTGCCTTCCTTAGTCTTGTCACTTGGTCGTTCACCGACATTTTTCTTCTTATATGACTGTGTAGTAGCTTAGGTTGTTTTTTCGCTTTGATTGCAATATCGTTCTCATAGTCCCTTTCCGATGTCCGTCTGATGTTAATGTAATCGTTCCTAGCTCTGTTGCATCTGATCCTGTTGTCCTCTGTCCTTTGTCTTCTGTATTTCCTCCACTCCCGCCTGCTGGCCATTTTTGCTTCCTGACACTGTCTATTAAACCATGGGTTATTATATTCCTTCTTATTTTTTCCCTTTACTGTTGGTATAAATCTCTCTTCGGCCTCTTGGCATTTCTGTATGACTAGGTCCATCATATCTTGGACTGTTTTTCCTCTAATTTCTCCTCCCACTGCACTTCTCCCAGATAGTCCCTTATCCTCCTATAGTCCCCTTTCCTGTAGTCAACTCTCCTTTCCCAGATCTCTTGTCCCATGGTCACAAGTTTGAATTCCATCATGTAGTCAAAGACTAGGACACAATGGTCACTGGCCCCTAGAGGTATTTCATGCTCCAAATTTTCGATATCTTCTACGTTCTGGGTGAAAATCAGGTCTAATAGGCTCGGTGCATCTCCTCCTCTTTCCCTTGTGTCTTCCTTCACATGCTGTGTTAGGAAATTCCTGTCTATAACATCTACTAATTTTGCTCCCCACGTTTCGTCCCCTCCATGGGGATTCCTTGATTCCCAATTTATCTCTCCATGATTTAGGTCCCCCATCCAAGATCACAATCTTCCTCCCATCTACTGTCAAAGTTCCATGTATGAAGCTTGTGCACTCATTGGTAACCCGATTTCCCAGGTCTTCAAACTTCCATTTCCGCTTTATTAGGAGTGCCACTCCCCCTCCCTGTCTCTGTGTCCTCTCTTTTCTTATCACCTGGTACCCTTCAGGAAAGATTGCATCTGAGATCATGTCATTAATTTTAGTTTCCACAATTGCAACTATGTCAGGATTTGCCTCACTCACTCTTTCTTTTATCTCTTCTGCTTTATTAGATACCCCATCAGCATTGGTGTACCAAACCTTGAGATTCTTCATGGAAACTCCTGTACCAGAGTTCTCCCTTCCTCTGGGGGTCTGGGGGGATCTGGGGGGTGTCTGGGGGGTGACTGGGGGCAGGGGGGACCTGGGGGATCTGGGGGGTGTCTGGGGGATGACTGGGGGCGGGGAGGATCCGGGGGTGTCCGGGGGGATCCGGGGGGTGTCTGGGGGGGTCCGGGGGTGTATGGGGGTGAAAGAGGTCGGGAGGGGTGCTTGGGGGGTTAATGGGGGCTGGGCTTCTAGGAAGGTAGGTAGGAGGGTTTGGGGTATGGCCTGGGTAGGTAGGTCTGGAGTAGGAAGGGCATACTGGGTCTGAAGATTAGGGAGGGTCTGATAGGCATAGAGGGGTTGGGAGATAGTGTAAGGTTGGGAGTCAGATAGAGGTTGAGAGGTCGGGAGGGGGAAGGATAGAGAGGGTGGGGGGAACCTCCCACCCCCCTCGCAAGGGTGGGGGGTCACATGGAAGGAGAGGGGATGAGGAGGGGTGAGGGCTGGGTAGGTTTTGGGGGTTGAGGGGATGAGGGCTGGGTGGGTTTTTGGGGTTGAGGGGATGAGGGCTGGGTGGGTTTTGGGGTTGAGGGAATGAGGGCTGGACGGGTTTTGGGGGTTGAGGTGATGAGGGGGTCCTTGGAATGTGGGATGAAATTGACTGCAGTGGGGTCAGAGGGGTCAAGGGAGGTGTTGGGGATATAAGCAAGGGCAAGGAGGTCTGATTTGGGGAGGGAGTAACCTGAGAAGCAGTTGTGAGAAGCTGGTTATCCTGGGGTGGATTAGCAGTGGGGTGTGTACCTATGCTCAAATGGGAAGAGTTGTATCGTGGAAGTTTGCTTGCTCTGTGGGCTACCTGCTCCTCCTTCGTCATGAACTTGTCAATATATACATTGTAGTAATTTTCGCTATCTCTGAGTAAGTGTTTGTGATGCAGTATGTAGTCCACTGCCTCTTCGTTTGTGAACTGTACCAGGACAGGCCGTTTCCTGTTACAGTTGTATGGTCCAATGCGGCGGTGGACTTCCACTTCATTCCCTGCCATATGGGCTCTCATGTCCCTCAAAATCCCCTGTAGCTCCAAATCCTCAATCTCCATCCTTTCCTGCCTGGATGGTGCCCTGACTTCAAGCAATCCGTGGATTATGATTGTCCTCTTTCTCAGGTCAGGGTCATGCTGGTAGCCCCCTCCCTGGCTGACCCCCACCCCTCCCACTCCTGCTACTCCACCTACTCCTACTACCCCTTCCCCTGCCAAGCCTCCCCCATGCCTGCCAAATTCATTAGCAAGCCTAGTTATTTCTCCTTGCCATTCTACCCTGCTCTTTCTGATTTCCTCTTGAATATAATCCCTAAACTCTTGTTTGAGTCTTTGAACCTCGCCCTGTATCTTGTTAAAGATTTCACTTTTGATCCCCTGGATTAGATCACCTACCCAGACATCCCTCTTCTCTACAAATTTCCCAATCATCTTCTCCACAAACCTATCTTCTTCTTCAATCATAATACTGCTGGACCTAGACGCCCTTCCTGACCTAGTCATTGCTATAATCCAACCTTACCCACAGGGAGGCTCCAAGTATCTTACCGTCCTGCTAACACAATAGGTGAGTGAATCTCCAAAAGTCTCCCACGTGGTGATGGGTTGCTGCCGGGGATGAGGTCACGGTCAGAGGGTGAGGTCACGGTCAGAGGTCGGTGAGGCCCGCTCCACGCTGTACACTGCCACAGTATTTCACTATTTTCAAATACGCTACTTATACTGTTTTTCTTCACTACCTTATGGCTTTGGTCAAAACCCAACGGTTTTTTCTTTCACTTGTACACACTTTTTCACTTCGAAGTTGCCTGATTACCCCTCCCACTCCATTAGTAAACCAGGAGCTCCCAAACCCACGTCCATCCAACGCGATGGTCACAACTCAACTCACAACACACAACACACAACACAACTCACAACAACTGTGTCACAACAACTGTGTGTGTGTGTGTGTGTGTGTGTGTGTGTGTGTGTGTGTGTGTGTGTGTGTGTGTGTGTGTGTATTCACCTAGTTGTGCTTGCGAGGGTTGAGCTCTGCTCTCTCGGCCCGCCTCTCAACTGTCAATCAACTGTTTGTAACTACTACTCCTACTATTTTTTTCCACACAGCTGACTAACTTCCTGGTACCTATTTACTGCTAGGTAACAGGGGCATCAGGGTGAAAGAAACTTTGCCCATTTGTTTCTGCCTGGACCGGGAATCAAACCCAGGCCACAGAATTATGAGTACTTTGCTCTTCCGCTCAGCTACCACACCCCCACGAATACCTGGTTGATACCTGGTTGATGGGGTTCTGGGAGTTCTTCTACTCCCCAAGCCCGGCCCGAGGCCAGGCTCGACTTGTGAGAGTTTGATCCACCAGGCTGTTGCTTGGAGCGGCCCGCAGAGCCACATACCCACCACAGCCCGGCTGATCCGGGACTTCTCTTAAGAAACAGTCCAGTTTTCTCTTGAAGATGTCCACGGTTGTTCCGGCAATATTTCTTATAGTCGCTGGGAGGACGTTGAACATCCGCGGACCTCTGATGTTTATACCGTGCTCTCTGATTGTGCCTATGGCACCTTGTGTGTGTGTGTGTATGTGTGTGTGTGTGTATGTGTGTGTACTCACCTAATTGTACTCTCCTAATTGTGTTTGCGGGGGTTATGCTCTGGCTCTTTGGTCCCGCCACTCAACTGTCAATTAACTGTTGTACAGGTTCCTGAGCCTACTGGGCTCTATAATATCTACACTTAAAGCTGTGAATGGAGTCAGCCTCCACCACATCATTTCCTAATGCATTCCACGTGTCTACTACTATGACACTGAGACAAAATGTCTAACATCTCTATGGCTCATTTGGGTACTCAATTTCCACCTGTGTTCCCTAGTGCGTGTGCCCCTTGTGTTAAATAGTCTGTCCTTATGTACGCTATCAATTCCTGTTACGGCCTAATGGGACGCAACCAGGTTCTTTTCTGATGGTATTAGAGTTTGGGTATCCGGCCCCAAGTTAGTAGAGGCTTTCAAGGGGTGAGCGCCATAATGCAAGTAAAATAAAAAGGGGAGGTACATTAAATACACAAGTTCGTCACTTTATACTATGTATAATTTGTCTTCCCACCACCATAAATATATAAAAGTCATAAACGGAAAATATCACTACACAATGTACATCATCGTCTCACTCTGAAGACGCTGAACACTTGGCGAAGCTCACTCTGTGCAGTCTTGCCTGGTTTCCTATTCTGCGGCAGTACCCTCTGCAAGTACCAGGAAACCACGATGAGTCTACCCTGACCACAGGCCAGCCAAATCACAATTCCACTGGGAGCCTCGTCGTGAAGGCCCACAACCACAGTCCAGCCTGTAGCTGGCAGGTACCAAACAGCCTCACGCTGTTAGGCCACATCACGAGCGAATACTAGGGTTGCGAGCCCTAGGCAGGAGCCTCGTGTAACTCGCTGGTTACTCTCCTCGTTTGGCACCACAGTTGGCCATCTCTTCCACCAGCCAGCCCCGGGTACGGCGAATCCCATCACTGCCACTTCTCAGACAGACAGTTGAACACTCTACACTTCTCGTCTGGTGGCGGCTCACTACTTCTATGAAGCAGACTGGTGAAGAGACCTTGGCTGCCTTGGGTAGACCGACTCTTCCTGCATCACAGTAGCCCTATGTTGACTCTGTGAAAACAGACACGTCATCAGTACTGGGACACTACATGGGAACCACTAGGAAACATCACTTACTGGCTTATACACAAACGTACAATAGAGAGCGCTGATGTTCTGAGCACCACCTCACCAGAGGTCACCACTAGCTACCTCACGAGCTACCAGGACAAGAATTTACCATGTCGAGATGGCATATTCCTGTCACCACTAGATGGCGTCGTCCATTTCGTGGGGGTTTCGGGAGCGGACTCACAGATGGCGTTGACGTCACTGCTCCGTGCTCCAATGATGAACTTGGGTTCATAACACCTCCCCACCAAAAAGAATTTGGTTTGGATTTCTAAAAACAAAGGAAAACAAACCAAATTAGTACGTGAGTACAAACCCAAAAAGACGCACATAAACGATGGACTGATGTGACGAGGATGTCTTGTGCACAAAACTGCCTTAATGGGGAGAATCTGGCACAAAGAAAACTTGAAGATCATAGGCAATGTCCAGCCTGATGTGACTTCCAACAACCTCACTGAGATGCTAATCAGGGGCACAATTATCTCACGTGTCTTTAGTAAGGATCTACAGAGGCTCGTTCTGGGGTGAATTGACACCTCCCAGTGTCGTGGCACTGCTGGTGACTGGTCACAGAAGGCATTTCTTGTACCGGTCCGGCAGTCCTTCAGGGAGACGGGAACCTGGAATACAGGGGACTGATGATTTGGAGTAACAGCGACAGTTTTTAAATATGTACCTACGGCATAACCGCTTACTAGGCCCACACCTAGTCCCAACAGGGCTGCTTGTACATTGAAGAGTGCGTTCGCTCTTCCACCGTCAGGTCGACCAACGTTCCGTATAATGTTGAATCCACGCTCAGCAATTACGCGGGGGGTGTCAACCTGTCGGGAATAGTCACTCATAAAAACATTTATCCTATTCCCTGTATCAACAATCACCTTCCAGGTCCCTTCTTCGACTGCAATACTCACAGTGCAAGTCTCTAATCCCTGGGGTCTCTTCACGATGTTCATAGGAGCCATCACCTGACGGTTCGTCCACTGGTCCTCGCTTAGAACACACACAAGAATAAAACAAAATACCGCTAAGAAACATTTAGGAATAAGTTTCATGAGCCTGTAATATCCATAGCCGGCTATATCCATTAACCTGGCTTGGATCAAAGAGGGCACTAGAATCTGCGCACATACCTCACATACCTCTGACGTCTGGGGACTCTCTGGCCGGTTCAGTGAACTTTGTACCTTGCCATACTGCAAGTACTCGTGTGCCGTCACTCCAGACTCTTGGGTATCCGAGGGTGCTGGTACACGAGGCCTCTCCTCTTGCTCAGTCGCTTTTGTCACTGTAGCCTCACGTTTCTCGTCGGGAGAAGAGTCAGCAGAATCTGTTAGAATGCTCTCAATCTGGTGGGGAGAGGGAGAATTAAACAAGTTATATTCTTCCTCGTCTGTCTGTACCTGGGTATTACCGTTTCCTGTTGTCACCTCAGACCTTATTGCTGCGCCGGCTGGCTCGTCCACAATCTTGAGGTGATCGTAGTTCCAACCTGTCACCAAGTCGTTGGCTAGTACTACGTCTATCCCAGCTATAGGCAGGGTATCAATACTGCCAACGCAATGGTGCCACTGAAGTAGGGCGAATTTAGGTGTACTTGCATTAAGGGGGCAACATACCGCGTTAAAGGAAACCCAACTAAGACAACCTTTTGTCTCCCGTCTACTCTCATTCCCTCGGGTAACGAGTCTCTCACGATCAGGAACTAAGCTATTCCACTATCTCTGAGCACTACAACTGATCTACCAGTATGATCACTCGTTACATACCCGCCTGAAGTGTGAGGGGCAAACAATCCTGGTCCTTCTCTACTCGTCATTAGATACTGGGTTCCCACTGGTGGTGTCACACCACCTATCAGCATTACTTCCCTATGTGGGCCGTTACTTCTTCCGCCTCGGCACATAGCAGCAATATGCCCTTTCTGCCCACAAGTCCAACACACTACGTTCCTCCTTGGACTGCTGGGACTAGTCCTTCGAGGACTACCTGGGGGCGTCTTCATAGCACTTTGTGGGACGGGTCTTTCTTCTTCTTGACGAGGTTTGCCAAACGAACGTGGGTAATTCTTCGGAACATACCTAGTAGAGGATCGATGAGTTAGGATGTACTCCTCAGCCATGGTGGCTGCCGCACTCAAGGTCTCTACCTGCTGCTCTTCTAGGTACGTCTTCAGATCTCCAGACAGACATTCCTTAAAGTCCTCCAACAAAACGAGCTGCTCGAGTTCTTCTTTCGCCTTCATCTTTCGAGATGCACACCACTCCTGAAAAAGCCATTCCTTGATGTTCGCAAACTCGGTGAACGTGTGCTCCGGAGTCTTCTTCAGATTCCTGAACTTTTGCCTATAAGCCTCAGGCACCAACTGGTAAGCTATTAGCACTACCTTCTTCACCTTGTCGTAATCACTGGAGTCATCAAGGGACAACGTGGAGTAGGCAATTTGGGCCTTCCCAGTCAAGACAGACTGTATCATGATGGCCCAATTCTCCTTTGGCCAATCCAAAGAGGCAGCAACCTTCTCGAAGGCAGTGAAGAACTTCGAAACTTTCTTTTCGTGGAATTTTGGGACCATTTTTATATTTCTTACCGGATCGAAACTACTTGTTTCCGTTTTTTTCCTCTGACCACCTAATCGTAGCACTTCTAACTCGTGTAGTCTTTCCTTCTCCTTTTCTTCTCTATCTCGTTCTTCTCTTTCTCTCCTTTCTTCTCTTTCCTTCTGCTTTTCTTTTCTTTCACGTTCTTCTCTTTCTCTCTCTCTTCTTTCTTCTCTTTCTCGCTCTTCTTTCCTTTCTTGTAATTCCATCGTTTCATTTCTATTTCCTTCTCTTTCATTTCCCGTTCTATTTCTAATTTCTTCCACTATCTCACGATTTATTTCTAAAGCACGCATTTTGACAGTTAGAAAACTTATATTCAGTTCACCTGCATCACTTGTCACCGTCACTACCTTTATCTTCCTTTTCAGTGGCAGCTACCACCTCACTTTCCTTTGTACTTTGTGCCTCGCTTTCCTGCTTCTCCCTGGCCTTCAAATGTTTGTGAACCTTCGACAAGATCTCAACACGGGAATCACTTTCACGTATTTTGATCTCCAGATAGGCATTCACTAGCACAAGTTCTTGCTTTCCCAGATATTTCAATCTGGCAAGACTATCCTCCTTGTTCAGAAAGTCCTGAACATCGTCCAGATCCTCAACGGTCACTTTCTCCGCCATTGTCACTTAAGTGGTGCACGAACACTTAACACACCGCTTCACTTGAGCACTTAACACACCGAGCACTGTACTCGCCATTACTGCACTTAATCACACCGAGCACTGCACTCGCCAGTACTACACTTAATCACACCGAGCACTGCACTCGCCAACACAGCAATTGATCACACTGCACTGAACAGGACATATAACGTCCTAATAATTACAAACAAGGGAATTATCCACAGGGGATTGCACTACGTCACCACCCCTGTCAAACGTACTTGACAAGGGGTCGCAAGGTTCTAATGGGACGCAACCGGGTTCTTTTCTCATGGTATTAGAGTTTGGGTATCCGGCCCCAAGTTAGTAGAGGCTTTCAAGGGGTGAGCTCCATAATGCAAGTAAAATAAAAAAGGGAGGTACATTAAATACACAAGTTCGTCACTTTATACCATGTATAATTAGTCTTCCCACCACCATAGATATATAAAAGTCATAAACAGAAAATATCACTACACAATGTACATCATCGTCTCACTCTGAAGACACTGAACACTTGGCGAAGCTCACTCCATACAGTCTTGTCTGGTTTCCTATTCTGTGGCAGTACCCTCTGCAGGTACCAGGAAACCACGATGAGTCTACCCTGGCCACAGGCCAGCCAAATCACAATTCCACTGGGAGCCTCGTCGTGAAGGCCCACAACCACAGTCCAGCCTGTAGCTGGCAGGTACCAATCAGCCTCACGCTGTTAGGCCACATCACAAGCGAATACTAGGGTTGCGAGCCCTAGGCAGGAGCCTCGTGTAACTCGCTGGTTACTCTCCTCGTTTGGCACCACAGTTGGCCATCTCTTCCACCAGCCAACCCCGGGTACGGCGAATCCCTTCACTGCCACTTCTCAGGCAGACAGTTTGACACTCTACAGTTCTCGTCCGGTGGCAGCTCACTACTTCTATGAAGCAGACTGGTGAAGAGACCTTGGCTGACTTGGGTAGACTGACTCTTCCTGCATCACAGCAGCCTTATGTTGACTCTGTGAAAGCAGACACGTCATCAGTACTGGGACACTACATGGGAACCACTAGGAAGCATCACTTACTGGTAAATACACAAACGTGCAGCTTCTAGCTCAATAGATGGCGCTGATGCTCTGAGCACCACCTTACCAGAGGTCAGCACTAGCTACCTCACGAGCTACCAGGACAAGAATCTAGCATGTCGAGATGGCATATTCCTGTCACCACTAGATGGCGTCGTACATTTCGTGGGGGTTTCTGGAGTGGACTCACAGATGGCGTTGACGTCACTGCTCCGTGCTCCGACGATGAACTTGGGTTCGTAACAATTCCTCTGAGAATCTTGTATGTGGTGATCACGTCCCCTCTAACTTTTCTGTCTCCCAGTGACGTGAGGTTTAATTCCCGTAGTCTCTCCTCGTAGCTCATACCCATCAGTTCAGGTACTAGTCTGGTGGTAAACCTTTGAACCTTTTCCAATTTAGTCATATGCTTGACTAGATATGGACTCCATGCTGGAGCCGCATACTCCAGGGTTGGTCTGACATATGTGGTATATAATGTTCTGAAAGATTCCTTACACAGGTTTCTAAAGGCCGTTCTTATGTTAGCCAACCTGGCATATGCCGCTGATGTTACCCTCTTGATATGAGCTTCAGGGGACAGGTCTGGCGTGATATCAACCCCAGGTCTTTCTCTCTCTCTGACTCTTGAAGTATTTCATCTCCCAAATGATATCTTGTATCTAGTCTCCTGCTCCCTACACCTATCTTCATTACATTACATTTGCTTGGGTTAAACTCTAACAACCATTTGTTCGACCATTTCTGCACCTTGTCTAGGTCTTCTTGAAGCCTCAAGCTGTCCTCCTTTGTTTTAATCCTTCTCATAATTTTGGCATCGTCAGCAAACATTGAGAGGAATGAGTCTATACACTCTGGGAGATCATTTACGTATATCAGAAACAGGATAGGTCCGAGCACAAAGCCCTGTGGAACTCCACTGGTGACATCACGCCAATCTGAGGTCTCACCCCTGACTGTAACTCTCTGCTTTCTATTGCTTAAGTATTCCCTTATCCACTGGAGCGCCCTACCAGTTACTCCTGCCAGTTTCTCCAGCTTATGCATGTGACGGTGTTCCCCCCCTTATATTTCTCCCACGCCTGCTGTAAGAGTCATGTCCACTTTACCCGAGCGTTTTCTACGTCGCGGGCATCAGTTTGACATATGTGGGAGAGTGTAGTGTTCTCGCAGTGCCGAGAAATTTGTAAAAGAAGAGTGTTTTGGCCTGTGGTATAGGCCCTTTAGGAAGCCAATATGGCGCTGGCTCCTCTGTTCTCCCGCCAAGACTGTGTGACGTCAGTGACACCAGATTGGTCACCGTCAGCGAAGTGGCACTGGGAGCCAATGAAAACCTCCCTTGGCAAATATGACGTCATGAAGGCAAGGGGGTCCAGCCGTAGCGCCGTGCTGGCGCCAGTCAGTCTCACACGGCATGTCAGTGAGGCAAGACGTGCGCCAGGGAATCCTGTCAAGTTGATGGATTACCCGAGCTCCGGTGGATATATGCGTCTCCTGTTGTCTGCACGCACTCTGAGAGGTCTTCCTTCATTCCATGTGTGGACCGAAGAAGGAATTGACGGAATATTAAGCAACAAGTGCTCCGGGACAGGTGCGTTGGAAGAAGTGGTCTGGGCAGTGACGTATGTGACGTCTGTGGCAGTTCACCCGTGTAGGAGACAGCGTAGTGGCCGGGCCATTCCACCGTGAGGAAACCTGGTTGACCGACTCGTCAACTAGGTTGGATGTGTGAACGACGGTCCTGTCAGTTTGACAGTAGTACGCTGATCCCGTGGAACCTTACGAGTCACCTGTTGTATGCAAGTACGCCAAGAAGTCTTCCTTCAATCCATGTGTGTGGACCGACGAGGGAATTGACAGAATATTGAGCTTCAAGTGCTCTGGAATCAGGTGCTGTGCAGGTGGAGTTTAAGCAGTATCGTCTGGGACGTCTGATAGCTTCACAGTGACATCAAAGTGGCGGGGCCAATTCCACGGGGAGTGCGGTGAAAGAAGATACTAATTGGGAATCTGTATGACTACTGCCGAGACGTAGGCTGGCAGCCGTAATTGAGAGGGAAGTTGTCGGCCAGGAAACTGACTCCAACCCTACAAGACGTGGAGGAGGAGCACGGACCAGCGGAGGACAGAACGGCGAGACGCGATAATCCTGGGACGTTGGCTTGGGTTTCTGGAGGGTACACGAGGCGAGAGCCTGGACCAGGAGCTGCAACTCAACTCTCATCGAAGGATAGGTGAAGTAGGTGATTATAGTTACCCTCCCAATTCCCCTTTAGTCAGCTATATGTATTTAGCCAGAGTATCTTTCATGTAGTGAGCAAGTCTCACCTGGATCTATGTCACAGTAGGCACAGTGGTGGAGTGAGGCTATACAGAGCACTCACAGTATTTATTTATATATACATATGTGGTGTGTGCAAGCACCTGGATTTACTAAAGAATTTGCTGTGACGAGAATTTATTTCATGAGACTTTACCATGATGATTTAGAGAGAGAATATATATATATACTAGTGAACCAGTTATTGGTGTTAGGCTATGTGCCCAGTATTTGTATGATTACTATTATTGATATCTATGATTTATCTATGTATATGTATATGCCAGTGTATTGAATAATTTTACATGTGTGAAGTGATTAATTGTGATATCGCCTTTGAGAGGAATTATTGAATCTAAGAACAGTACCGTGATTAAGTGCATTCATTGTAATTATTATCAAGTGCAGTGCAGTTCTCTAGTACAGTGAAATATCACGTTAAGTGCTGTAGGAATGAGTTATTGATCGTGAGACCAGTTTGGTGGTTTATTGTGTTCTATCGAAATTATAGATATGTTATGTGGATGACAAATATAGTGATTCATGAGAAGTTAAAGAAACAGGGCGCGTGACGCCAGGAAAACAAGCAATAAACATTCTGACAGCTTGCAGGGCGCAGCCTAGCTGATATTTTGACGTTTGACGTGGGGGTGGAAGTGTGTTGCCATATCGGTGTGCTCCAAATTATCTGTGAGGAGAGAGCGGCTGTTGCACTTGTACTTGTGGATTTATTGATATATGAATATCTTGATGTTTTAAGTAAAATACCAAAATACCTTGGTGTTTGTATCATCCTCTTCATAAATCTCGTGACTATGGAATACTTGGAAGAAGACAGAGTGACAGGAATAATTACTTGCCTGATACCAGATTTATTGAGCGTGCTCTTGCCACTGTTACCACAATTACGCAACACCACTGTAGTGTTACTGGACACCGGAAAACACCAGTTGGCGACCTTGTAAGAAGTATAAGAGTCCTTGCCGGGGCGGGCACACAATTGAAGGAACAATCTGTGTCTCCACTCACTCCTTGACCAGAGGCCGGTTGGGGGATCAATTGGGTACTCTCCTGGGCGTACAGTGTCGCCGCGAGGATAGAGTGAAGACCCGCAGGACTACGGTGAGTAACGGTTATCGCCAATGCGACCGTTGAGAGGATATCTAGTTTACTGTTGCTCACCCCTCACGTACCGTGAACACCCTGACATGCATCAGCCTTTATGGGGTACTGTGTCAAAGGCTTTCCGACAGTCCAAAAAACGCAGTCCGCCTATCCTTCTCTTTATTGCTTAATTTTTGTTACCTGATCGAAGAATTCTATTAAGCCTGTAAGGAGAAATTTACCCTCCCTGAACCCATGTTGATGGGTTGTCACGAAGTCCCTTCTCTCCAGATGTGTTACTAAGTTCTTTCTCACGATCTTTTCCAACACCTTCACAGAAGATTTTTTTTATTATTATTATTATTTTCTACCACAGACGTGGCCACACATTTACAATGCTTCCCAGCATATATACATATATCTTCTGTCCTCCATCGACAGGGTTAGATATGTGTTAAACATTTAGTTCAGGGGTTATTGAACAATCAATCACAGAAAGTGAGTCGGTGCTTTTAAAATGTTAAGTTAACCTACATACGTAAATACATAGATACACAGATTTATGTATGCCCTACATAAAGTGTTTGATGTGTCTTTTACATAGTGTCATTAATGTGCATTTACAAAGGTGAAATGTAATTCTGATCAGCTTCCATATATACTTTATACACATACATATACATACATATATACACTCATACATGCATTCACATACATTTGTCTCTTTTACTCTGACAGGGTAAGATAGCTGATAGAGAAACTAGTGTGCAATTAGGCAATTAATCACTGAAGGTTATTAAGGTGCTTTTACAAACTC
This sequence comes from Procambarus virginalis, assembly GCA_020271785.1. NCBI lineage: Eukaryota > Metazoa > Arthropoda > Malacostraca > Decapoda > Cambaridae > Procambarus > Procambarus virginalis. Next base: position 17,915 of record WNGS01076378.1, on the reverse strand, counting down.
AGGTTATATGGTTACATCACATACATACATTGTATAATTGATACATTAAATGGTTAGTCTTGGGTAGAAGTCCAATATATCATCAAGTGTTCCAGTACTCATATAGTAATTACACTGTTCAGCATACCTTAGCCCAGGAGGGCGAAAGTCAGTCAATATGGGACATTCTACAATATAATGTTCAAGAGAGTGCATGCTTTCTCTTTCACAAAGTTGACACATTGTGTACTCGACATTTGGGTTTTCAGAAAGCTGCCAGATACGTCTATATCCCAGGCGTATTCTGGCCACTATAAAATCACATTGCCGGGTTCTTGTTCTATTAGTCCCATATGTGAATGTCTCCTCACGATATCTATCATAATATTTAATGCTCTCAACTTTCAGGTCTTTGTGAATTTGTTAGGTCGGTGAGATCTTCATTAGATATTTGTTTCAGTATTTTCTTTGTCACTGCTAATGAAACACCCATATCAATTTCTGCCACTGGGGTTTCTGCAGGCTGTCTTTGCAAGCATATCAGCAGTATCATGCCTTGAGATGCCAACATGTGATGGTATCCAAAGGAATTTAATTTCAAATCTGTTTTCTTTAGCAGCTTAAACATTCATTCGAATATCACTGACTATTTTGTGGGTGTCACTACTATGTGCGTTCAATGCCAGGAGTGCACTCTGCGAGTCACAGTATATAAGTCGACTGCCTTTGTCTTTAAAAAATTCAGTGGCAAGGTGTGAGATTTTTCTCTACGCCTACCTCCCTTAGGAGGTGGACTACAAGTTTAAAGGCTGCTCTTGGCAGTTAAGCATGAGTCCAGTAGGAAAAGGAGAAGCGGGAGCAAACCGCCAGGCTTCCACCAGCAGGGGTGAAAACCTGTCCACAATAGGCCGCTGGTTCCTCCTAGTTAAACATGACGTTAAAACCAATAAAGGGTAACCGACGGGTTCTCACAATCAAATTTATATTTGTTGTGTGGCGCTATGAATTGGAATTCGAATTCCCAAGAGCGCAGCCGTCATATCAAAGATTAAAACAACAATATTATCATATCAGATTATGGGAGTGGCACAGGATAGTTGAAGGTTGACATCAAAGACTGTTAACAAATAACAATTTATTAATAACAAGAGACTAGACTACTACATTAAAACAAAAGAATGTCAATGACGTTACTCTAAGTCCTTCCTGTGACACTATAAGCGTGCCCACAGAGGAATCAACAAGCAAGCAAGAACTAACAGATCTATAATCACAGTTACAACAAATGACACAGTGAGTTCTGAAACACGTCTCCAGTAACCTCCTAACTGTTCTACGCCTCAGTGCAGTCTACACCTGCAATAGCGGTTGCAATGCAATCAAATCAGTAGCCTTTCAATGACATCAATAACTAATGGGTTCACTGGCAACTCCAGCACCCTTCCTCAAATTTATCTTTACGTTAATGTCCATCCAGTGGCACCATAACCAACAGCTAAATAGCAACCCTTGCTGTGTGGCTGCATACTGAACTAACCTGAACACAGGTGTGCCCACTGATGACGCAATATTGCAAACTCAAAGAAAAATATCACAGACTAAGTTACACCACAGCGAGTGATTTAATTACGTTAAAGTCCAACCAGTGGCATTTGCAACACAGCTATTCAACAGCCCCTCGAGAAATGACAGCAGGCTCCATCCTGCTGACACTTCGGGCTGACAACATGAACTAACTGAACAATTCATCCACTGATGACACAAGCAAGCAATCAATAGTGACACGACTTCCTAGTGGCAGCTACTCTAATCACAAGCTTAAGGTCCTCCCGCCCAACAGGAGCGACCCCCGTAATCAGGTGGGTAGTCTAACAGTGACTCCCCCTATCACAACTAAAGTGAACAAAATCAGGCAAGGTGGGATTCTGGGACACAGCTCCACTCATCCCTAAGTTACTTTACCCTCGTCACTAGACGATAACCAAAAGAAATTGCCTTAATCAATTACAACATTGATTATGTGAATAATGATGGAAATTGACTGATCACAGCAGTCAGCAACAAGTACTACTTTAATCACAAACAAGTGTCTCACGCTAGACACAACATGATAGTACTCTACGTTAACACAAGTCCTCTTGTCACAATAACTCAAACTCTTAAATTACATCACACTTGACTCCTTGCAAGTATTCAGTGAGTAATTCTTAATTAAGGTCAAACGGACCACTAATTACATCCCAATTGAGTTACGTTAACTAAGCCTATCCCCAAGTGGGTGGCTTCTCAACAGTCTGTGTATCATTAATTACTTTTACTTACTAATGAGTGCTAATTACCCTAATTAGCCTTGAGCAATTAATTAACTGTCACCAGGACCGATAATTAATCATACATAAATACGTCTCACTCCGCACTGCCTAAGCAGGTCTCATCAAACACTGTGAATTCACGGAAGAGGAGTTAATTACCCTAATTAACAATGAGTGCAACTTAATCCACTGTCACCAGACAGAATATGATTAATATAACGTATTATGCTAACCCCATGACCTCGCTTTACCGAGTCATCTGATCCTCAAGACTCCAGACGTTAATTACTCCACTAATTATCATGAGCCACTAATTGCCCCAACCCTGAAGGCAGTTAGTCTCGAGCAACTGACGTTAACACTATCACTGACAGACTCTGA
>WNGS01076373.1:14799-46795 GCA_020271785.1 Procambarus virginalis | reverse complement strand
AATTCACTCATTTATCTATGTCTTGTCTATCTATGTCTTAAAGGTTACAAGATGTACATTAGTCAATACAATTGGTGCTTAAAATGTTAAGGATCTCTTGTGAAACACGGGCATTAATAAAAAAATTATTAGGTAAAATAATAAAAAAAGGCCCAAGGGCCATGAAGTAACAAGAATGCAAGGCTGGCACAAGCTGGCGTAAGTACAGAAGACGGAAGATTCTTCATATTAAAAGACCCTGCTTCTCCAAGATGGCAGTCACACCCTGCTTGCCCTGGACAATCACCATATGGAGAAGGACTGTTTACTGTGAAGGGAAGTCCACAAATGCAATGCCAGCATGAGTCAGTCTTGAAGGGTAAACGATGATGGCACCCTCAGAGTAACACAAAAGCCGAGCAAGCCCAGTGAGGAAGACCTGTTGATGGGAAAGAAGGAGAATTTTTAGTCATACAATTTTGTTTTATAAGATTCCAAAATATTACATTGATATAAATTTGTGAGAGTATTCTGAGCATTTTGAGCCATCTTGAGTCCTCTCCTCACTAAGTAACTAACTGCCAAAAGATTAAACAACCCCTGGCCCACAAGTGGCATACTGTACGGTGCGCCAAAGTGTTAATAAAACAATTACTGTAACAAGAAACACGAATATGAAAAAAATGAAAATAGAATTTGCCTAGTTACAAAACAAGAAGTTAAGAGATACTCATCAATGATTACCAATATAATACAAAGAGCCAAAGCTTCCTTTTATGAGAATGGATTTAAAGAAGCAAAAGGAAATATGAACATTACATCTCTACCATCACCCATGTCTAACATCCTAGGGTCTAAACAACAATCACATACCAAGCAGATAAAACTCTCCAAAGATGGATACACACTTGCAACAGACTTAGATATTGCAACTGATTTCAATAGCTTCTTTTCATGAATTTGTGCAAACCTTGGCAGAAAAATTCCAAAGACCCAGACACATGTTACTACATATCTCACAGATAGCTAACACTACTCCTTTTACCAGTCAGCCCGACAGACATTATATCCATAATTCAATTACTTAAAATCAAAGCTTGGAACATTAATGAAATAATGTCTATGATATATAAGAGTGCTGCCCTGCTCTTGCAACACCCACCAACACTCTTGCTTGATATAATCTACACTGCCCTTGACAAAAATGAGTTCTCAATTGGCCTATTCATTGACTTGAGGAAAGCCTTTGATACTATAAACCATAACTACCTCTTAAGGGGCCCAGTGATTGGGCACCGAAACTACATCATACACACTCAATTTTTTGTGTGCATAATCCTCGTGGCAAATGCTCCAACATTTCCTTTTAAATCAACATCACAACATGAATGGAAAAAAGTTACAAAAAAAAATTAAAATTGCTCTAAATATTTTATGTCACCAATTGTTATTTTATTCATTATGGTCTCAGAATGGCATATAACTTTCAATTGCCAGTGAGAAAAATATTGTTCAAGAGTATAGTTTACTGTAAAACATTTTTTGAATGGGGGCCATCCAAATATGTGCCAAATTTATATGCAAAATATTTATAACTCCAAACGTTATGGCTTTATGACAAATCGATTCATTAGGAACCTTAGCACTAAGAACTTTGCACATAATCCGTGGACATCTTCAAGAGAAAACTGGACTGTTTTCTAAGAGAAGTTCCGGATCAGCCGGGCTGTGGTGGGTATGTGGCCCTGCGGGCCGCTCCAAGCAACAGCCTGGTGGACCAAACTCTCACAAGTCGAGCCTGGCCTCGGGCCGGGCTTGGGGAGTAGAAGAGCAGAACCCCATCAAGCAGGTATCAATATAGGAAGAAGCCAAACCCCAAACATACCAGCGATACAAAGATGCGAGAAACAACTATACAGCAGTAAGGGGAGAGGCAGAAAGAAATTTTTAAAAAGGGATAATGGATAAATGTAAAACAGAACTGGGCCTATTCTACAAATTCATAAACAACAAATTGCAGGTAAAGGATAATATCCAGAGGTTGAAAATAGGAAACAGATTCACAGAAAATGATAATGAAATGTGTGAAACATTAAACAAAAAGTTCCAAAGTGTGTTTATACAAAACGAAATCTTAAGAGAACCAGACACAATAAGAATTTCTGAGAACATCATAGAGCGTATAGAGGTGTCTAGAGATGAAGTGGAAAATATGCTAAAGGAGCTAAGTAAGAACAAAGCAGTTGGTCCAGATGGAGTTTCACCATGGGTTCTGAGAGAATGTGCATCTGAGCTCAGCCTTCCACTTCACCTGATCTTTCAGGCATCCCTGTGTACAGGAGTCATAGCAAACATGTGGAAAAAGGCTAACATAGTTCCAATCTACAAAAGTGGCAACAGGGAAGACCCCCCCCCCCCTTAATTATAGACCTGAATCATTGACAAGTGTAACAGTGAAAAGATTGAAAAAAATAATAAAAACTAAATGGGTAGAACACCTGGAGAGAAATTATATAATATCACACAGACAGTATTGTTTTCGATCTGGAAGATCCTGTGTATCGAATTTACTCAGTTTCTATGATTGAGCCACAGAGATTTTAAAGGAAAAAGGTAGTTGGGTTGACTGCATCTATCTAGACATAAAAAAGGCTTTCGACACAGTTCCACATAAGAGGTTGTTCTGGAAACTAGAAAATTTTGGAGGGGTGACAGGTAAGCTTCTAACATGGATGAAAAATTTTCTGACTGATAGAAAAATGAGGGCAGTAATCAGAGGCAATCGGACTGGAGAAGTGTCACAAGTGGAGTACCACAGTACATGCACCAGAAATGTTCATTGTCTACATAAATGATCTACCAGTTGGAATACAGAATTATATAAACATGTTTGCTGATGATGCTAAGATAATGGGATGGATAAGAAATTCAGATGATTGTCATGCCCTTCAAAAAGACCTGGACAAAATAAGTATATGGAGCACCACTTGGCAAGTGGAATTTAATGTGAATAAATGCCATGTTATGGAATGTGGAATAGAACATAGATCCCACACAACCTATAAATTATGTGAGAAATCTTTATATAATTCTGATAAAGAAAGAGGTCTAGGGTTGATTCTAGATAGAAAACTATCACTTGAGGACTACATAAAGAATGTTGTGTGAGGAGCCTATGCCACGCTTTCTAACTTCAGAATTTCGTTTAAATACATGGATGGCGAAATACTAAAGAAATTGTTCACGAGTTTTGTTCGGCCAAGGCTAGAATATGCAGCGGTTGTGTGGTGCCCATATCTTAAGAAGCACATCAACAAACTGGAAAAGGTGCAAAGACATGCTACTAAGTGGCTCCCAGAATTAAAGGGCAAGAGCTACGTGGAGAGGTCAGAGGCATTAAATATGCCAAAACTAGAAGACAACAAAAAGAGGTGATATGATCACTATGTACAAAATAGTAACAGGAATTGATAAAATCGATAGGGAAGATTTCCTGAGACCTGGAACTTCAAGAACAAAAGGTCATAGATTTAAACTAACTAAACAAAGATGCCAAAGAAATATACAAAAATTTCCTTTCGCATACAGAGTGGTACACGGTTGGAACAAGTTAAGTGAGAAGGTGATGGCGGCCAAGACCGTCCGTAGTTTCAAAGCATTATGTGACAGAGTGCTGGGTAGACGGGACACCATGAGCGTAGCTCTAATCCTGTAACTACACTTAGGTAATTACATATGGTGTCAGCAAGCTTACCGTCGAAACACACACAAACAGCCTGCCTATTATTCAAGGCCTTCTCTGAGTACTCTTTATTTTCTCCTCTGAGGCTATGGGTCTCTAATCTTGCACCAGAGGTGGTACCCCTTTTAAGTTTTTAACTACTGCACTGCCCAGCAAATACAGAACGTTTGTGGACGTTTTTAAATGGTGCCACAAAGGTAATACTGTAACTTTTAACATAAATACGCATATCTGACGTTCTTAAAACCACTAGATATAGCTAAAAACATATATTCTTGAGACACAGTTTTTAAAATTTGTGTAAAAATTTAAAAATAATAGTGAATGCTATGGAAGTATAATGGTTTCATGCTTTATATTTAAGAATAAATAATTTTCAGTCAACATTTTGGTTTTTTTGTTTACTTTATGTAAATCGATCCAATTTACGTTCTTATAACATAAATATAACATTTATATGACGTCAATATAACGTTATTTACACGACATCATTACGTTATTATGATGTTATATTAACGTATAATTCCTGTATGAAAACCAGAATATATTTTGAACTTTATGTTTTAAACCTTGTAAAGTTATCATAAAACTTGGAATAAGACTGTAAGCATACTTTACTTATGAAAATATACAAACAAATCAACAAAAACATTTAACATAAAAAACATAAACATAACATAAATTAATTGCATGCATGGGAGTTAATTGGAACTCTGTAATATTGCATACATGAACCTTAAGGTACAAACCCAGTGTATTTACCTATGCAGTTCTTTCCTAAATCTAAATTTTTCCAATTTTTACACTTTGTTTCGAGTTCTGTCTTGTGTTGCTACTTTTAATACCCCATTAATGTCCCCTTTGTTATGTTCATTCATCCCATTGTGCACCTCTACTTTATGTCACTCCTAATTCTTCGCCTTTCTAGAGAATGTAATATAAGCTTTGACAATCTTTCTTCATATGACAGGCTTCTAACACTCAGATTGCAACGTGGTGAGCCTAAAACCCTTCAGATCCAAGCAAATGCCAGCAGATACAATTGCGAACACATTGATACCAAAACGAAAGACATATGACGAGAATTGAGGTAACCAAAGTGAAAAGAGTGTGCACATTACATTGCACTAGAGTGCTTCCGGGTTACTTTCTCTCACTTTCTCTGTTTTGTGCAGATGGAACGCCGTGCTTTTGGAATTTATATCATTTAAACCTGTAGAGTATTCTATTGCAAACACATTGATACCAAATTGAAAAACCTAGGACGAGAATTGAGATGACAAAGTTGAAATCAGTATTCACTTTCAGTATTACTACGCTCTCTAATGGAAGGCCAGGCTCTGGAATTCTGGGTAACCCTGCCTGCTTTCATCATGTCAGCGGGTAAAGTGCGCTGCTGTTTTTGACATTTTATGCATATGTTCCAGTTGGGAATTCTATTGCAAACACATTGATACCAAAATGAAAGACCTAGGATGACAATTGAGGTGACCAAAATTAAAAGAGTGTATACATTTTATCCCTCTTGTGAGCTCCCGGGTAACACTCTCGCTTTCTCTGTTTGTTGCGGATGGTAAGCCGAGCTTTTGGAGCTTTTATGCCTTTAGTCCTGTAGAGAATTCTATTGCGAACACATTGATACCAAATTGAAAAACCTAGGATGAGAATTGAGGTAACAAAGTTGAAAAGGGTATACACTTTTCAGTATTGCCACGCTCTAAGTAATGAGAGTTGCCTGAGGGTGGCTCAGCTTTCCTTTTCTAGTACCCTTGGCCTACATTCATCTTGTCGGCGGGTGGAGCGCGCTGCTGTCTTTGACATTATATTCGTATAGTTCTGTTGGGAATTCTATTGCGAACGCATTGATACCAAAATGAAAGACATAGGACGAGAATTAAGGTGACAAAATTGAAAAGAGTATACACTTTTCAGTATTTCCGCCCACTACCGAGGAATGTCCAAAAAAAAACTGGAGAGAGTGGAGGGGTAACTTGCCCAAAACCCGAAAGTGTTTGCGGGGATTAACTTTCGTTCAGTACTATCATGCAAGAGGAGCCACACATCTATGGTTCATCCAATAAAATCAGCAGACTTCTAGATGTTACTACTGCTCGGCTTAGACTCGGTTACAAGTATCTCTGGGAATTCTCATTATCTGCCGATGTAGACCTGACCAAATGTAAACTGTGTCAACAAAATTATTCGCACACCCTCCGTCACTATGTGATAGAGTGCGAAAAGATACGTGAATTCAGAGACAATTCTATAACCAATGTACCAACTATGTGTCAATATTTCATTCAAATTGATCTGCTACCAGAAATTTTAGCCAATTATCCCCAGTTGCCCTTGCACAGAAGCCCTCCAGAATTTCTTTATTGAATGTAAACATTGTTTCAAATGGATAAATAATAATGGAACTGAACTCAGAAAGTATCAGATTTATAATTTGTACCAAGAGAGACAACAATAGCACTTTCCTGCATTGTAGGAAATTACACCCTTTTCTATTTTAATCCCTCCCTTTCTATCAAAGGAACAAATTAGAGATCAGTCCCAGCTTCGTTTTGAGGCAAAGCTCAACGTCTTAAGCCATATTGATGCTCTGTCCACAGAGCATTCTCTCTCTCAAATCATATACACTGAAGGTTTCCTACAGCGCCCAACGGGTGCAGCTGGAAGTGCAGTTGTCCTGACAATAATAATAATAAAGTTTATTTAGGTAAGGTACATACATACAAAAGAAATTACAAAGAATGATTGTTTTATAGATAGGGCTAGTACATACAATGCCTAAAGCCACTATTACGCAAAGCGGCATGAAAAACTTAAATGACTAAAGATTAATACTAATTGAGTATAAAGAATAAAATGTGTTGAGAACAAATAAAAATAGAGATAAAAAGGGGGGGGGTACATGACTGAAAAAGCAGCACAAATACAATAGGTCGACAAACAGCGTTGATTACAAAAAATAAGACATGGGTTGACAATAGAGGGGTAAGGTAGGTTACAGAGAATTTATTAGGTAGTGTTTCGTTTTTATCTTAAACTGGTTTAGAGAGGTACAGTCTTTAACATGGTTGGGAAGGTCATTCCACATTCTGGGTCCCTTGATTTGTAGAGCATTTCTAGTCTGATTAAGTCGTACTCTTGGAATATCAAAACTGTATTTATTTCTGGTGTGGTGCTCATGGGTTCTGTTACAACCTTCTATGAAGCTTTTGAGGTCAGGATTGGCATTACAGTTCAGCGTTTTATATATGTATAATACACATGAGAGAATATGCAGTGATTTAATATCTAACATATTCAGAGATTTGAGTAGGGGTACCGAGTGATGTCTGGGGCCAGAGTTGGATATTGTCCTAATAGCAGCTTTGGCTATGACTTATGATTTGAGGCTATGACTTATAATTTGAGGGGGGAGTCCGTATAAACAACTGGGCCTCTACCCTTCAGACCGAACTATTTGCCTTGCTCCTTGCACTGAAATGTGTACAAGTATCCAAACTTGATACATTAATTGTAAGTGACTCTTTATCATCCTTAAATGCTCTCAACTCTTTAAGACATAACTGTAACATGCTCGTGTCTGAAGCTAGACACAAATACAACAACAACTTGAGGAATCTTATCATAAACAATAATCTCAACAAAAATCACATAGTTCTCAGAGGTGATTTCAATATTGACCTAGGGCTACAAAATAGCCCTCAAGTAGACTATTTCCTCAACAGCATGAATTCCTGTATGCTCATCCCCGCAATCACCAGGCCTACCCGATTCACTCAAACATCTGCGACTACCCTGGATCACTGATGGACCAACATAACAGCTCCTCTTACATCAAGTATAATCACTGACAGAACAACTGACCACTATCCTACCTTCCTTCTAGCGAACATGGCCATAACACCACCAGGTAACAAGAAAATTACCTTTAGGTTACAATGTGAAGCGGCAATAGGCAATCTCACAAATGCTCTCCACAATGTAAACTGGGAATCTGAATTTATCAATACACAGGATAATAATTCGTTAACTAGCCTCTTTCTTTCCAAAATTCTAAGCCTTTACAATACTTATTGTCCTCTCCTCACCAAGCAAGTAACTGGCCAAAGGTTAAATAATCCCTGGCTCACTAATGGCATACTTAAAGCAATCAACAAGAAACATGAATATGAAAAAAAACTTAGGATTAGCCTAGTTGCAAAAGAAGTAGTTAAGAGGTACTCATCAGTGCTTACCAGTACAATAAGAAGAGCAAAGCGTTCCTATTACGAGAATAGATTCAAAGAAGCAAAAGGCAACATAAAAAGCAAATGGAGAGCCATCTCTACCATCCTAGGAGCTAAACAGCATTCACATAATAAGATAAAAATCTCCAAGGATGGTTATACACCTGCAACAGATCTTGAAACAGCAACTGAATTTAATAACTTCTTTTCATCGATTGGTGCTAACCTTGCCCGAAAAATCCCAGAGACTCAGACATATGTTACCACATATCTTTCAGGCAGCTATCCAAACACTCTTCTCCTCTCTCCGGTCAGCCCTACAGATGTTGTGTCCATCATTCACTCGCAAAAAGCCAAAGCTGGGAACATTAGTGGAATACCATCGATGGTATACAAGAGTGCCTCCCATGCCCTTGCACCACCCATAGCATTGCTGTTCAATAAATCCCTAGAGTGTCATACCTTCCCTGATATCCTTAAAAAAGCAAGAGTAACGCCAGTTCATAAAGGAGGTAACACGGCAGACATAAATAATTATAGACCAATATCAAATCCATATTCGATCCATATCGAATCTACCTATATTATCAAAAATATTGTAATTTTTTTTTACAAACAGCTCTACTCCAATCTTGTAAAATTCAATATACTGAGTCCTCGTCAGTTTGGCTTCCGCTCCCAAAAGAGTACCAATGATGCTATTGTTAGTCTGCTTGACTTAATCTTCTCAGCCCTTGACAAAAGTGAGTTTCCAATTGGACTCTTCATCAACCTGAGAAAGGCCTTTCATACTGTTAACCATAACTACCTCTTACTTAAACTCCACCATTATGGAATCCGTGGCCTTGCCCTGAACTATATCCGATCCTATCTTAGTAACAGACACCAATATGAAGCCATCAATGATATAACCTCTCCTACTCTACCACTAACCGTAGGGGTGCCACAGGGCAGCGTCCTAGGACCCCTCCTGTTTCTTATATACATCAATGATCTCCCTAATGTCTCTTACATACTTAAACCTATATTGTTTGCTGATGATACTACTCATCTACTCTGACCCCAACCCACTCATGTTAAATAATGTTGTAAACAATTAATTAAAAACAATTCTACTTGTGGATGTCAACCAACAAACTCACACTAAGCATAGAAAAGACCTACTACATCTTATTTGGAAACAAATCAACAAATGCAATTCAGCTTCAGAAAGATAATGTAAACATTAGCAATAAAAATGATGGAAAGTTCCTTGGCCTGTACTTAGACAAGACACTCAACTTCAGCACCCATATACAACACATAACTAAAAAGGTTTCTAAAACAGTTGGTATACTCGCTAAGATCAGATATTATGTACCCTACTCTGCTCTCCTCTCACTCTATTATGCACTTATCTATCCCTATCTTTCTTAAGGTATCTGTGCTTGGGGTTCAACCTCTGCAAACTACCTCAAGCCCATCATCATCCAGCAAAAATCTGCTCTCAGGACAATAACTAACACTGCCTTCAGACAACACACAGCTCTGTTGTTCAAATCCCTAAACATGATAAACATAAATTCACTCCATACATTCTCCTGTGTAAATTACGTTTATAAAACCCTTTTTCTAAGTGCAAACCCTGTTCTGAAACTCTTCCTGGACAGATGTAACAGAACGCATGCCCACCACACCAGACATAAATATCTCTTTGATATCCCCAAAGTCAAACTTAATCTATGTAAACACTCTATGTAAATAAAGGGACCTAGTCTATGGAGCTCACTCCGTAATGATTTGAAAAGCTGTCCAACTTTTGCCATATTCAAAAATAAAACCAAAAAGTGCCTAATTTCATCTTCATAGTTTTCTTCCATGGGCTTTATCTCCACACTGAATCTAGTGCTACTCAATCCCCCAATATTTGTACCTAAGCCATATTACTTTAACACTGTAATCTTAGATATCATCTGATATTATGGTTGTTGTATTGAGTGCATTTTCTACTGCATTATTCCTTGAAACTTTTCCTCGAAATGATCTTCATATTGTGCTTCAGTGAACCAATGTATAACCCTGGAATGTTATCCTCATGTACCTAGTAATCCTTGTTTCTTTATTGTGTATTGTTATTATTGTGTATTATTCTGATCTGCTTTTGTGTCAAAATTTCTTCAAATTACCTGTAAACACTTTTGTTGAATTTACTGTAATTATTCTACTTAAAATTATCTGTACCTGTAAAGAAAAGCTGTAAAATACCTGCTAACATTTTTTTTATCAATTTTACTGTTAATTTATCAAAAAAAATTCTGTTAGTTTAAGGACTTACCCAAAACGCTATGCGTGCTAGTGGCTTTACAAGAATGTTAATTCAACTTATTTTCTATATTCTCTGTTAACCCCCAATGTAACTTCTTGTATATAAATAAATAAAAATAAAATAATAAAAATAACAAAACTATTAATTAATGATGGGTTCAAGCGACGAGGAGTAATTGCGCAAAGCGTCCCTCACCTGTGACGTCACAGCGTCAGCCGACGCTAAATATCAACACAGCGGCCATTTTGTCGTCAGTTCAGTCATGGCGAAGACAAACCCTTCATGCAAACTGCGCCTACTATCAAGAAGAAGAAGATTTTGTGTTCCACCGATAGTATTATCGTAAGTAAACACTTATATTTTATATTTTATTATATTAATTGATTCTATTTTTCTGTAATAAAAGTCCAAGGGGGTGTTGAGTAAGGAACAAGGGTACTGTGTGGGGAAGTGAGGACTTGTACCAACCACTACCACCACCAGTACCTTGTCTGGCATCCTGCTTATTATTCCTATTGAGATATGAATTATTATTGCATTCATATTATTATTCATTCACAGTCATTACTATTTTTATGGGCTATGTTCTTTTACCCTAATGCTTTTTACCCCTGGGCATGTCCATTTACTCTCCAGCCCTTCACAAGCCACTGCTGCACCCCCTCCGTGCCCATACTTACTGTGCTTATTCTTACAGGACTGCACTGCATTATGTGGTGTGCACTGCCTGGACATCTTGGCAATGTAGAGACATATTCTGCAATACCGTGATATTAGCAGTAGAGTGATAAGCTGACACACGGGAGGTACAATGGAAAGGAGTTGAGTATCAACTCTTGTAATTTATATTGCTTCCAGTGAGTTTTTAGTTTTCTTATAATCACTATGTTATCTATCTCCTACAACCTAGTTATCTGCTTGATATATGCATTATAGGGTTCTGGTGGTAGTTCTACTCACCAAGCCCTTCCCAAGGCCAGGCTTGACATGTGAGAGCTTGGTCCAACAGGCTATTGCTTGGAGAGGCCTCACAGGCCCACATATCCACCACAGCCTTGTTTGTCCAGCACTTCTTGAAGATGTTCAGGTTTTCTCTTGAAGATGTCCACGGTTGTTCCAGCAATACTGTACTGTATTTCTTTTATTGCTGAAAACATGTTTTCAGCCATAAAAAATAATCCTGAATCCAGAAAAAATCCCTTTTGTATCATCTGGAAATTTTCAAATATTGCTGATCAAACCTGAGTTTAAATTATTTGTATATATTATGAATTACAGAGGTCCCAGGACAGAGGTTTGAGGCAGAGGTTTGAGGCACTCCACTTACATTTTCCCTCTCTGACTTAACCCCATTTATACAAACTCGGGCTTATCTTTTAGCTAATAATTTATTGTGCACACCATACTTAGCCTGTGTAGGGTAGTTTATTGTGCATCCTAGTATTGTGCATGTATAGTATATATATTTGTGTAGTATATTTGGCATATTTAATGCCTCTAACCTCTCCTCATAGTTCTTGTCCTTCAGTTCTGGGAGCCACTTTGTGGCATGTCTTTGCACTCTTTCCAGTTTGTTGATGTGCTTATTAAGATAGGGGGCACCATACAACTGCTGCATATTCCAGCTTTGGTCTAACAAAAGTCGTGAACAAATTCTTGAGTATTTTGCCATCCATGCATTTAAAGCTCTGAATATTATCCTTTACCTGCAATTGGTTGTTGCTGTATTTATAGAATATGATTTGTTCTGTTTTACATTTGTTTGTTCCTTTTTTCAAAATTTCTTTCTGCCTCTCTCCTCACTGCCGTGTAGTTGTTTCTCTTTGTATTACTGGTATGTTTGGGGGTTTGGCCTCTTTGTATATTGATTCCATTTTTGTGTCTTTTGGTCTCTGGCTGTCTTGAAATTTCAGTTGAACAAATCCTGTTTCCTAGTTCTGCATCTCTGTTTTGGTATAAATGTTTTTGTTCCTTTATCATACATTTCACAAAATTGACATACTGTGCATTAATTCATCTCAATTACTTCCTTTCCTAACAGCAAGCCTTTCCAGTAAAATTCTTTGAATTTTTTTCTGACTTCCAGCCTAATGTTTGTTTTATCCTAGTGTGTATGATGCCTAGTGTGTGTCTGGTGCCTGTTGCGTTAAACCGAAGATAAATGCATAAGTATAGGTCCAATAATTTAATGAGTTATTTTATGGAGTAATCTTTGCTATGTTGATAGTGCTCGTTGTGTGTCTGCAGGTGCATTCAGTGTGTGTATGATACCTGGTGTTAAAAAATTATTTCTTACTCGTTCATGCTGTCATTTAGACGTTTGGCCTCGACGAGGTTCAGTCTTGTGACTGGTGTGTGGCACGTTTCTGTTGAAATGTAGTCTTTCCGAGACTACATTTCAAATATTACCTAACATACATAGCTACTCCCCCTCCTTGTCTAATATATCTATCTGTGTGAAATAGATTAAATCTATTTGATATTCAGTTAATAGTTCACGATTTTCTAAAATGAAAACAGTCGTATGATGTGTGGTAAGATTCTTGTGTGGTAAGGCGTACTAATTCTTGTGTGGTGTTGTGGTAAGTGCAATAATATGTACTGTTTCATTGTAGATAAGAGATTCCAGATCGTTCCAGATTTCCGAAGTAATGAAATGCACACCATACAGGCTTGGTGGATCTAGGTGCAAGGTAAAATAATTTACATTTACTTGAATATTTTTTAGTTAATATCATATATATATATATATATATATATAATATATATATATATATATATATATATATATATTATATATATATATATCTATATATATAGTATATATATATATATAATATATATATAGTTAGTGTGTATATATATNATCCTTGCAGACCCCTCCGTGGGCGGTACTATGGACCCTAACAACCTGTTCCTAAAGATAAATCACCTTACACACTGCCTTTGACATTTCACCTCTAGAACCAAAGGTGGAGAAGACAACCACCATTCACATCTTGAATAGTTAAGAGTGAATTTTACTCCTCGTGGACAAAACTAGGTAATCATTCTTACTGAGAGAAAGTGAGAAACTCATTGGAAAACATAAGACGTTCCTATCTACACAATACTGTGTCTGATTGATTAATGTTCATGGCACAAATTGATCAGGAAATTACTCTTTCATAGTGAATGTGAGTAAAATTTAGTTTTCTTTTGTACACATTTAATAATGGAAGGAATAAGGTAAGCAGAATAAAATATTCATTAAGCTTTAAACAAAAAGAAGCATAATAGCCTAATGGGCTGGACATGCAGACTGTGAGGCCATGGAGGACGCTCCCACACCTGGACTACTGTGGCTCCTGATTATTCTTGCATGGTCATTGAACTCATCTTTAATAAACAGTATTATAATCTGAGGAAGAAAAACCCGCATATTCGCTTATTTTGTATAAGTATATGCACGCGTGCCTGTGTATGGTGCTTTAACTACATTTGGTGCATGAAAGTGTATTTGTAGAACTATTTTCTTTACCTACTGCACTGCGCCAACCGGCATTATACGGAGTATTGCAGTCCTGAGTCCACTCACTGGTGGCCTGAGACCTACAGTGAGTGGCAACCACTGAAAAAAATTCTCAGCCCGACGGTTGCCGGTTGGTTAAATTCTGATTGAGCATTCATCTCCCAATCCCCATGTCGGACGCAGTGTTTAAAGATCGCTGTCTGAAAGGGAAATTCAGCCCTAATTGTTTGAAGAAGAGAAGGGTAGTGATACTGATAAACCAAAGCACAATAAAGACCTAACACACGTGTCCGATTCAAGTAATACAGACACAGATGCGGACGATACAGTGAGTGTGATTGTTTTCCCTCATGACGATATGACGACAGTGTTCTCTGTACATCTACTTTCCATGGTCACCCTACTAGTGTTCAAGGTAGAAGAGCTTCATTTCCTGGCCAACGGAGATTTAGTGTAACAAAACAGACCCATAGTGGTGGCGCCCGTGGGTATGACGGCCGTGTTGGTGGCGTGAGTACACAAAGCACGGGTGAATTTGTGTGGGAAGACTGTGACAATTTGAAGATATTGATGTTTGGGATTGCACCCACTTTTCTGAATTCAGGTGACGACATGACTGAAAGTGAACATTTTATGGCTTATTTTGATGATCCATTCAGGCAGCATCTTGTTGACGAAACTAACAGTTATGCAATTCATCGTATTGCAGGTGGCTTATTACCTGCTTCACGTATAATACATTGGAAGGACACCACTGTGGCTGAGTTGAATGTGCTCTTAGCTCTGTGTATGCTTATGAAACATTCTGTGAAGCTCGTCATACAGGATTATTGGAACAAAGACTGCGCTGTTCCAACCCCTATGTTCAACAAGTACATGTCACGAGAAAGGTTCCTGATACTACTACGGTACCTACAATTTGAAAATGTTAATCGGAATGATCGACTTTGGAAAGTGTGAAAAGTGCTCAGTGATATCAGTGGGAAATTTCGTGACTACTTTGTACCAAGAATGAATGTTGTCATTGATGAATCCCTAGTTCTTTTTAAGGGACGTGTTCTCTTCAAACAGTATATCCAATCGAAAAAGCACTGTTTTAGCCTCAAATTCTTTGTATTGTGCAATTGAAAAACCAAAATCATTTTGGATATAATATTATATTCCAGTACAAACGTAGACATACCCGCCCAAGATCTTCATGGGTTTTCTGGCAGTGTGGTGAAGTCTCTCATGAAACCCCTACTGAACAAGGGGTACATTCTGTACACTGACAATTATTATACGAGCTCCTTGATAACAAAGTGTGTGCTTGAACATACAACGGGAGTGTGTGGCACTGTAAAGACACATAGGAAAGAAATGCCAGATTTTGATACCAATATTGATGTGGGTGATTGCCAACTTAGAAAATGTGTCAAGATATTATCAGTGAGTTGAAAAGACAGAGGTGAAGTGAATATGCTGACAACTATTCCCCCCTGGTGAAATGCTTGATAGTGGTTAAATGAAGTTTGGAGAAGACGGAAAATGTTATTAGATTGTGTCATTGACTACAATATAAATATGAAATTAGTTGATAAATGTGACATGATGGTTGGTGCTGTCGAGACTGTTCACAAAAGTGTAAAGTGGACAAAGAAGTATTTATTTCACCTTGTGGACGTAACAGTGCTGAACTGTTTCAACGTGTATTTGGTGAAATCAGGCAAGAAACCATTAATTCGTGTTTTTAGTTATGCTTTCGTGTCGCAATAACTCGTCAAGTATGGCCAAGAAGACAGTGTATGGATAGATGTTCATGCGCCAAGAGGACCACATGTCGCCCCCATCAGACTGGCTGCTAAAGACTTCCTTACAGTTCGCAAGCCTGGCTACATGCCACTTACAGGAACTAAAGCCAAAGGTGTACGCAAGTGCGTTGTTTACAAGCACACAGAATGGAGAAACAGGAAACGAAAATATGTGTGCACCTGGTGTATCGAGTGCAAAGTTGCCCTGTGTACCATGGACTGCTTCTTTGATTATCACTCACTTCCGAAGAACTGAGTGAGTAATAGAGTGTGACTGTATAGTGCGTGAGAGCGTACCTATAGTAAATAAAATGAATATTGAATAAGTAATATTGTGACAATAGTGACATTATTGTGGACAAGTAGTTATTTTGGTGACAGGTCGTGCCACCTATGTATAGAGATCAGATAAAAATAAGAAGCGGAGTGCCACATAGAGCCACTCCATATTAGGTCATCCGAGGTGAGTGGTTGCAGTCGAAAAAACTGTGAAGATAGGTATCTATTATGTACTGCTATGATCATGTTCACTTATACAGTAAAGTATGACAGTATATTTAAGTAAAAAATTAATTTATTTGTATAATAAACATACACAGGTGAGTGCCAGTTACGCCCCACATTCCTCTATGAGACAGGTGTAAAAACCGGTTCGTCTCAGTAGGGGTGGTCCTCCCCCACCACCCTCCCTCGTACTTGGTGGCCTTGAGTGAACTGTAAGAGGGACAACGCCCTCCTGCTATCCCCCTACCCCCTTAACTATACCGTAAGAGGAGGGGTCCATCCTCCTAGTTGTTGTAAGTGGTTTTGTTTAAGGATATATACTTAAAAAGAAGGAGAAAAGAAATAACCCATATGATTTACAGATTATAATAACAAAGTACATAGGGGTTAAACATAGTCATATTGTAAGTCATCCCCCCCCCCCTTCATAATACTTCCTTACTAGGCCCCTTCTAAGTGCCCACAGGTCCGTTGTGGGGTCTTCCTCCCCCTCCTCCCCCTGGGATGAAGATGATGACTCATCATCAGCCAGAGAGTGAATGGGGAGTAGTGGGTCTTCTTCCTCGTGTATGGGACTACTGACGTCATAGGGTTCACTCTCACTGGTGGGGTGTTTTCCTTCCTCACCTTGTAGGTCAATGACGTCACCACCTTCACTCTCGGTGGACATTCCTTGGGCTGAGGCGTTGGGGTGGGAATCCGGTGGTATGTCTGGGTGTCCATATGCTAGGCTAGTGTATTTATCTAGGTAAAAGCGCTTATCATCAAATGCGCTTAAACCCCTTTTAGTATTGAAAGTGGTTGCCATCTGTCCCCCTACGTTCCTAATTTGAGAATAATGGAAAGTATTTACTACACCATTACTGTGTAGGGTCTTTTTAAAGTGGTTATGTGTTAAAGATCTTTGCACAGCGCGGGAAATACCCTTAGCGGTGATGGAATTTGAATTATCTGCAAAAGCACACTATACATTTTGGGCTTGAGTGCTACAACTTCAAGGATGTGTCTGTCTGAAACCTCTGACTTTAAAAGCCCTAAAACACTCTTTTTAGAAGGATCATACAAGGGGTGAGCTACAGGAAAGTTACTGGTATCCATCCATGAACTAAGGGGTTCTTTCCCCATCTCGTTAAAGACATCTTTAGCGAGTAAGCTAAAAATGAAACTGTCTGTATCACTATACAGCAGTTGTACCCTATCTGTATAGTGCTCCTTAAGTACCCTGTACCAAAAATGGTACAAACTGTATTTTGCTAGCTCAAGAATCTGGAACCCAATGTAATTAGGATGAGTAATTTTAATGAATGGTCTGGAACTGACGGACAATAATTTATTGTCACCTAAATGCACCATACGTTTAAAGCGAGGATTCTTCACCTCACGTAAAAAGACCCTAGCAGAAGTCACTAGTTTGGTGTAGATGGCATAGCGGGCCAGGTTCAGTAGTGTTTTACCAAAAACACTATTTGTTAAGAGCTTAAAAAGTGTTTTCCTATCGTTACTGGTGGAGGCATTTCTATTGTTAACGTTTGTGTTAACAAATTCTGCCATAAACTCTGACTGACGGAACTCATAAATTGCATGTATAGTCTGTACTTCAAGACCTATCTCAATAAATAGCTGTAAAAGGTGTAGAGATATGAAATAATGTTGTTTGGGGAGATGATCACCAACCAGTTTAATATTTGTTTTTATGGAGATTTGTAATGTTATTTGTTTCCAGAAGTCCCCTACTAATTGGTGAGATATCCATCATACTTATTTTCCTATGGTGTAAACAGAAGGGTAGACCATCTATTATTCTAGCTATTTCAGGTCTTATGTGTTTGGTGTCAATTAAGAGCCAATACCCTTTGTTAGAAGAGAATGGCTGTTCTGTCATTATCTTCCCTTCACTAATGAAGGAGTTCATCTCAGCAGATGATAGTCTCCTTAGTCCCCCATAGGGCAATTTCTTAGTCATACAACTCCCATAAAGTGAGTTGAAATCTAAATACAGTAAGAATGAAGCTCTATCCTCCTGGGGGTTAAAAGATGGGTTGACATAGTGGTTGTTAGCTGTGGCGTAACTCCTAACTGCAGTTGTAAAACCCCCTCGTATGTTTTGTGACAGGAGATTGTGTAACGTCACATCTGCACTTAACTCCAACGATATTTTGCTGCTTTTCAAGAAGCAGTCATAGGAATAGCCCGGGAGACTGCAGTAATGGGTCATTTCTAATGAATAGATATCATTTAGAATTACCCTGTGGTGGGTAAAAATGTCAGCCAGTAAACCAACGTCACACTTCAAATAAACAAGAAGGTAGTCTTTTAATGTCCTACACCTTGTTGTCTCCCATACTAATTTAGAATGACTATATTCATTCAAAGTTATACCTGATTTGTTTAGAGAGCTGTAAAACATTTCAATAGGGTGGAGTGTTGCATCATTAAAGCAGCTGATTTTTGTGGTATATTCATAAGGGAAAAACTGCTTACCCTTTAAGAGTAGGTGGTGACTCTCTTTAGGCAAACCTTCTATCATTGGGAGAGTGAATGTTAAGGGACTGGCTGAATCTATGTGGGTTAAATAGAGCTCCAATATAATTGAGCTTTTCCCTAAGGTGATCATGATGTTGAACCTTGAAATTGGTGAGGGTAAATACCTTCCCACAAAACTGACAGTGAGTCTGTCTCCTAAAATGAACCATATCCTCAAGAGACATGTCTATTTCATAATGGGGGAGCGTGGATCTGATAATTTCCCATTTGGTAGCAACTCGTCGCATGAAATGTGTGACACTGTCCCCCCAAAAATAAGTAAATTTATCAACGACGGAGTGGTTCCTATCAACAATTATATAGCTGTATGCTATAGGCTTATGTATGGCTGTAACAGAACATAGACAATCCTCAGTGCTTAGGAAGCACTCAAAATCAAAATAAGCCACATGGGAAGGGGGTAACCTTTCCCTGTATTATTAAAATGAAGTGTGTCCCCCTCCTGAGGATAAATAATTTTCTGTGTGATGTCACAGGAGGATGTGTGGTTTGTTAGCTCTGTGGAATTTTGATATTCTGAAAGACAGTTTCTACAGAAGACTGTCTTTCGTCTGTGGCTGCGAGTAAAGTTCCGTAGGAACTTGTCAAACTCCTTAATAAGCGCCACATGAAACTCTCCCAAGAGCAATAATGGCACTATGACCGAGTACTGTCTGCTGCCACGGCGGCAAAGAGAGACGTGATAGACACCGTCTGTATTTTGTGTATTGAATACAAAAAAATGGATAGTTTATTTCTATTCTTCAATTTAGAGATATCCTCCCACGAGAGAGGGAAGGATAAATGGTCGTATGTGACCATTTTCCTAACCCTAGAGTGAGACTCTACAAGTCTCCCTATACGTCTCCATTTCCACCCTTGTTGTGATGCCAGAAAAGCAGCAATGCATTGAATAATGCATGTTCTATTGTTACCGTCAGGGTTTGGGTTGAAGACCTCATTTCGTTCTCTTAGAAAGGGGGGATAAGGGACATAATCCCCCAAAACTGACCTTACACTGGCATTCCAGATGACGATTTTCAGGAAATCGACATTATATAGTATGAAACCACTCCCTTCTGTTTCTGAAAGGAGATCCTCCAGTCGTGTAATCATATAACCCACCCAGCTATCAATAAGATTACCCACCTCCTCAAGAGTTACCAGTCTAGCAGGTGTCGTTATGAAGTGTTCCCTAAAGTCATCATCTTCTGTGAGTCGTTGTTTTAAAAGTGTTACCTTCACCTCGAGAAGGATTTTTAATGAAGAAGTAAAATTACCATGCCCCCTAAGAGAATTCATGTAATTCTCTATTTCATATATGTAATAGTCCCTAAAGTTGCTTAGGAGTCCGATAGGGTCTGTGGCGAAGGCTGTGGGGATGGAATATTCCATCCTAGTAAAGACATCCCACATGGCCCCCACCCTATTAATTAAGTGGGGGGGGGGGGGTGACTATAACATCCTCCTCATCTGAGGAATTTTCATCACTAATTTGGCCATTATCTTGATTGTTGTCAAGAGGTCTAAGACCACTAGGACCTGCCTGAGAGATGTCACCACCATCACCATCATCATCATCATCGTCATCATCATCATCATCATCATCATCATCATCATCATCATCATCATCATCATCATCATCATCATTCATCACTTCCCCCCCCCCCCCTCCCCTCCATTTGCATTGGACTGACTAACCCCACCACCACCTAAGGGGTTATTGCCAAGCTGTGCTTTGTCATGTTCCTCTCTTACCTGACCCTGTGATGTTTTTACCTCCCACTGAATCGTTCCTGGAAAATAATAATAATAATAATAATAATAATAATAATAATAATAATAATAATAATAATAATAATAATAATAATAATAATAATAATAATAATAATAATAATTATTATTATAATAAAAATAATAATAAAAGGCAACACCCTCCCCTATGACATAACCTCTCAAAAAAAGCTTCTTAAGAGAATAAAGGTGGAGAGGGGTTTATTCACTCACCTTGGGAGCATGTTTGTAGATGTTCAGAGGCTAAGTCCTCACACAGAGAGGCCTCACAACTATCGCAAGCGAATGTGGGGTGAGGTCTCAGAGTGGTATTACCACACAAGAGGCACATGAACCCATCCTCTCTGGTAGGAAGGGTAGACGAGTGATGTTTACCTCCTACCAAGGAAATAGTGTATAAATATATACACTCACTCTCCCACTCTCATGAAGATAGGGGAAACCATCTAAATATTTCTCATTTTGAAATAAATATCCATAAATAAATAAATAAATAAATAAATAAATAAATAAATAAATAAATAAATTAATAAATAAAATAAGGCCATACCTCCAGCACAGCTTCTCCTGTGTTCACCACTAGACTGCACACAAACAGTTTCTCCACAGAAGAGACAATTATAAGTCGTATGTATGAACAGATGTGATGAGCCCCATCCACAAATTCTACAAATATCGCCAGCTTGCGCCATCACGTTTTACCTAGAATAAATAAATAAATAAATAAATATATATATATATATATATATATATTTTTTTTTTTTTTTTTTTTTTTTTTTTTTAAACCTACAAGGGGTACCACCTCTGGTGCAAGTGTAGGGACCCATAGCCTCGGAGAAGAAAATAAAGAGTACTCAGAGAAGACCTTGTGGATCCTCACTGAACACTTTGAATATGTATATGAACACTTTGAATATATATATATGTATATATATATATATATATGTATATATATATATATATATATATATATATATATATATATATATATATATATATATATATATATATATATATATATATATATATATATATATATATATATATATATATATATCACTAAGAACTCTTTGACCCGGCCAGGATTCGAACCCATGCCGTCCAGGATCACCCCTAAACGTACACAGTACCGTGACCACCGCACCAATGATCGTCTATATATATATATATATATATATATATATATATATATATATATATCATTGGTGCGGTGGTCACGGTACTGTGTACGTTTAGGGGTGATCCTGGACGGCATGGGTTCGAATCCTGGCCGGGTCAAAGAGTTCTTAGTGATATATGGCTTGCGCGTTCATGCAGCTTTCTCACATATATATATATATATATATATATATATATATATATATATATATATATATATATATATATATATATATATATATATATATATGTATATATATTTTTATTATTATTACATTAGGTACATCTGCATTAGTGCAGCTACCCTAGACTATATTTTTTAGTACAGTGTGTCAAAAAAGCTAACTAGTTGATGCTAAGAAATCCCCATCACACAGGATGGTTAGTCATACAGAGGCATGTGATAAGCAGTCTGCACTAGTAGACTCCGGATGCATTTTGAGGATATCATCAACACAAGATTGATTAAGGTAGCAGTGGTAATAAAAGTCCCCATCTCGCAGGATGGTTAGTCATACGGGGCCATATGTTTAGTAGCCTGCACTGACAAATTTTGGGTACACTGTGAGGATATCTTCAAGAATACGAGAGTGAATAAAGTAATTGCAAAGCTCCAGGTACCTCATGCCAACTGGTCTGAAAGGTCTAACCCAGCAAACACAGAACGTTTGTGGACGTTTTTAAATGGTGCCACAAAGGTAATACTCTAACTTTTAACATAAATACGTATATCTGACATTCTTAAAACCACTAGATATAACTAAAAACATATATTCTTGAGACACAGTTTTTTAAGATTTGTGTAAAAATTTAAAAATAATAGTGAATGCTATGGAATTATAATGTTTTCATGCTTTATATTTAAGAATAAATAATTTTCAGTCAACATTTTGTTTTTTTGTTTACTTTATGTAAATCGATCCAATTTACGTTCTTATAACATAAATATAACATTTATATGACGTCAATATAACGTTATTTACACGACATCATTACGTTATTATGATGTTATATTAACGTATAATTCCTGTATGAAAACCAGAATATATATTGAACTTTATGTTTTAAACCTTGTAAAGTTATCATAAAACTTGGAATAAGACTGTAAGCATACTTTACTCATGAAAATATACAAAGAAATCAAGAAAAACATTTTAACATAAAAAACATAAACATAACATAAATTAATTGCATGCATGGGAGTTAATTGGAAATCTGTAATATTGCATACATGAACCTTAAGGTACAAACCCAGTGTATTTACCTATGCAGTTCTTTCCTAAATCTAAATTTTTCCAATTTTTACACTTTGTTTCGAGTTCTGTCTTGTGTTGCTACTTTTAATACCCCATTAATGCCCCTTTGTTATGTTCATTCATCCCATTGTGCACCTCTACCATATGTCACTCCTAATTCTTCGCCTTTCTAGAGAATGTAATATAAGCTTTGACAATCTTTCTTCATATGACAGGCTTCTAACACTCAGATTGCAGCGTGGTGAGCCTAAAACCCTTCAGATCCAAGCAAAGGGTAAAATGCCAGCAGATACAATTGCGAACACATTGATACCAAAACGAAAGACATATGACTAGAATTGAGGTAACCAAAGTGAAAAGAGTGTACACATTACATTGCACTAGAGTGCTCCCGGGTTACTTTCTCTCACTTTCTCTGTTTTGTGCAGATGGTACGCCGTGCTTTTGGAGTTTATATGCATTTAAACCTGTAGAGTATTCTATTGCAAACACATTGATACCAAATTGAAAAACCTAGGACGAGAATTGAGATGACAAAGTTGAAAACAGTATTCCCTTTCAGTATTACTACGCTCTCTAATGGAAGGCCAGGCTCTGGAATTCTGGGTAACGCTGCCTACTTTCATCACGTCAGCGGGTAAATTGCGCTGCTGTTTTTGACATTTTATGCATATATTCCAGTTGGGAATTCTATTGCAAACACATTGATACCAAAATGAAAGACCTAGGATGACAATTGAGGTGACCAAAATGAAAAGAGTGTATACATTTTATCCCGGTTGTGAGCTCCCGGGTAACACACTCTCGCTTTCTCTGTTTGTTGCGGATGGTAAGCCAAGCTTTTGGAGTTTATATGCCTTTAGTCCTGTAGAGAATTCTATTGCGAACACATTGATACCAAATTGAAAAACCTAGGATGAGAATTAAGGTAACAAAGTTGAAAAGGGTATACACTTTTCAGTATTGCCAGGCTCTAAGTAATGAGAGTTGCCTGAGGGTGGCGCAGCTTTCTTTTTCTAGTACCCTTGGCCTACATTCATCTTGTCGGCGGGTGGAGCGAGCTGCTGTCTTTGACATATTCGTATAGTTCTGTTGGGAATTCTATTGCGAACGCATTGATACCAAAATGAAAGACATAGGACGAGAATTAAGGTGACAAAATTGAAAAGAGTATACACTTTTCAGTATTTCCGCCCACTACGAGGAATGTCCAAAAAAACTGGAGAGAGTGGAGGGGTAACTTGCCCAAAACCCGAAAGTGTTTGCGGGGATTAACTTTCGTTCAGTACTATCATGCAAGAGGAGCCACACATCTATGGTTCATCCAATAAAATCAGCAGACTTCTAGATGTTACTACTGCTCGGCTTAGACTCGGTTACAAGTATCTCTGGGAATTCTCATTATCTGCTGATGTAGACCTGACCAAATGTAAACTGTGTCAACAAAATTATTCGCACACCCTCCGTCACTATGTGATAGAGTGCGAAAAGATACGTGAATTCAGAGACAATTCTATAACCAATGTACCAACTATGTGTCAATATTTCATTCAAATTGATCTGCTACCAGAAATTTTAGCCAATTATCCCCAGTTGCCCTTGCACAGAAGCCCTCCAGAATTTCTTTATTGAATGTAAACATTGTTTCAAATGGATAAATAAAATTGGAACTGAACTCAGAAAGTATCAGATTTATAATTTGTACCAAGAGAGACAACAATAGCACTTTCCTGCACTGTAGGAAATTACACCCTTTTCTATTTTAATCCCTCCCTTTCTATCAAAGGAACAAATTAGAGATCAGTCCCAGCTTCGTTTTGAGGCAAAGCTCAACGTCTTAAGCCATATTGATGCTTTGTCCACAGAGCATTCTCTCTCTCAAATCATATACACTGAAGGTTTCCTACAGCGCCCAACGGGTGCAGCTGGAAGTGCAGTTGTCCTGTCAATAATAATAATAATGTTTATTTAGGTAAGGTACATACATACAAGAGAAATTACAAAGAATGATTGTTTTATAGATAGGGCTAGTACATACAATGCCTAAAGCCACTATTACGCAAAGCGGCATGAAAAACTTAAATGACTAAAGATTAATACTAATTGAGTATAAAGAATAAAATGTGTTGAGAACAAATAAAAATAGAGATAAAAAAGGGGGGGGTACATGACTGAAAAAGCAGCACAAATACAATAGGTCGACAAACAGCGTTGATTAAAAAAATAAGACATGGGTTGACAATAGAGGGGTAAGGTAGGTTACAGGGAATTTATTAGGTAGTGTTTCGTTTTTATCTTAAACTGGTTTAGAGAGGTACAGTCTTTAACATGGTTGGGAAGGTCATTCCACATTCTGGGTCCCTTGATTTGTAGAGCATTTCTAGTTTGATTAAGTCGTACTCTTGGAATATCAAAACTGTATTTATTTCTGGTGTGGTGCTCATGGGTTCTGTTACAACCTTCAATGAAGCTTTTGAGGTCAGGATTGGCATTACAGTTCAGCGTTTTATATATGTATAATACACATGAGAGAATATGCAGTGATTTAATATCTAACATATTCAGAGATTTGAGTAGGGGTACCGAGTGATGTCTGGGGCCAGAGTTGGATATTGTCCTAATAGCAGCTTTGGCTATGACTTATGATTTGAGGCTATGACTTATAATTTGAGGGGGGGAGTTCGTATAAACAACTGGGCCCTCTACCCTTCAGACCGAACTATTTGCCTTGCTCCTTGCACTGAAATGTGTACAAGTATCCAAACTTGATACATTAATTGTAAGTGACTCTTTATCATCCTTAAATGCTCTCAACTCTTTAAGACATAACTGTAACATGCTCGTGTCTGAAGCTAGACACAAATACAACAACAACTTGAGGAATCTTATCATAAACAATAATCTCAACAAAAATCACATAGTTCTCAGAGGTGATTTCAATATTGACCCAGGGCTACAAAATAGCCCTCAAGTAGACTATTTCCTCAACAGCATGAATTCCTGTATGCTCATCCCCGCAATCACCAGGCCTACCCGATTCACTCAAACATCTGCGACTACCCTGGATCACTGATGGACCAACATAACAGCTCCTCTTACATCAAGTATAATCACTGACAGAACAACTGACCACTATCCTACCTTCCTTCTAGCGAACATGGCCATAACACCACCAGGTAACAAGAAAATTACCTTTAGGTTACAATGTGAAGCGGCAATAGGCAATCTCACAAATGCTCTCCACAATGTAAACTGGGAATCTGAATTTATCAATACACAGGATAATAATTTGTTAACTAGCCTCTTTCTTTCCAAAATTCTAAGCCTTTACAATACTTATTGTCCTCTCCTCTCCAAGCAAGTAACTGGCCAAAGGTTAAATAATCCTTGGCTCACTAATGGCATACTTAAAGCAGTCAACAAGAAACATGAATATGAAAAAAACTTAGGATTAGCCTTGTTGCAAAAGAAGTAGTTAAGAGGTACTCATCAGTGCTTACCAGTACAATAAGAAAAGCAAAGCGTTCCTATTACGAGAATAGATTCAAAGAAGCAAAAGGCAACATAAAAAGCAAATGGAGAGCCATCTCTACCATCCTAGGAGCTAAACAGCATTCACATAATAAGATAAAAATCTCTAAGGATGGTTATACACCTGCAACAGATCTTGAAACAGCAACTGAATTTAATAACTTATTTTCGTCGATTGGTGCTAATCTTGCCCGAAAAATCCCAGAGACTCAGACATATGTTACCACATATCTTTCAGGCAGCTATCCAAACACTCTTCTCCTCTCTCTGGTCAGCCCTACAGATGTTGTGTCCATCATTCACTCGCAAAAAGCCAAAGCTGGGAACATTAGTGGAATACCATCGATGGTATACAAGAGTGCCTCCCATGCCCTTGTACCACCCATAGCATTGCTGTTCAATAAATCCCTAGAGTGTCATACCTTCCCTGATATCCTTAAAAAAGCAAGAGTAACGCCAGTTCATAAAGGAGGTAACACGGCAGACATAAATAATTATAGACCAATATCAAATCCATATTCGATCCATATCGAATCTACCTATATTATCAAAAATATTGTAATTTTTTTTTACAAACAGCTCTACTCCAATCTTGTAAAATTCAATATACTGAGTCCTCGTCAGTTTGGCTTCCGCTCCCAAAAGAGTACCAATGATGCTATTGTTAGTCTGCTTGACTTAATCTTCTCAGCCCTTGACAAAAGTGAGTTTCCAATTGGACTCTTCATCAACCTGAGAAATGCCTTTCATACTGTTAACCATAACTACCTCTTACTTAAACTCCACCATTATGGAATCCGTGGCCTTGCCCTGAACTATATCCGATCCTATCTTAGTAACAGACACCAATATGAAGCCATCAATGATATAACCTCTCCTACTCTACCACTTACCGTAGGGGTGCCAAAGGGCAGCGTCCTAGGACCCCTCCTGTTTTTTATATATATCAATGATCTCCCTAATGTCTCTTACATACTTAAACCTATATTGTTTGCTGATGATACTACTCATCTACTCTGACCCCAACCCACTCATGTTAAATAATGTTGTAAACAATTAATTAAAAAAGTTCTACTTGTGGATGTCAACCAACAAACTCACACTAAGCATAAAAAAGACCTACTACATCTTATTTGGAAACAAATCAACAAATGCAATTCAGCTTCAGAAAGATAATGTTAACATTAGCAATAAAAATGATGGAAAGTTCCTTGGCCTGTACTTAGACAAGACACTCAAAATCAGCACCCATATACAACACATAACTAAAAAGGTTTCTAAAACAGTTGGTATACTCACTAAGATCAGATATTATGTACCCTACTCTGCTCTCCTCTCACTCTATTATGCACTTATCTATCCCTATCTTTCTTAAGTATCTGTGCTTGGGGTTCAACCTCTGCAAACTACCTCAAGCCCATCATCATCCAGCAAAAATCTGCTCTCAGGACAATAACTAACTCTGCCTTCAGACAACACACAGCTCTGTTGTTCAAATCCCTAAACAGATAAACATAAATTCACTCCATACATTCTCCTGTGTAAATTACGTTTATAAAACCCTTTTTCTAAGTGCAAACCCTGTTCTGAAACTCTTCCGGACAGATGTAATAGAACGCATGCCCACCACACCAGACATAAATATCTCTTTGATATCCCCAAAGTCAAACTTAATCTATGTAAACACTCTATGTAAATAAGGGACCTAGTCTATGGCTCACTCCGTAATGATTTGAAAAGCTGTCCACTTTTGCCATATTCAAAATAAAACCAAAAAGTGCCTAATTTCATCTTCATAGTTTTCTTCCATGGGCTTTATCTCCACACTGAATCTAGTGCTACTCAATCCCCCAATATTTGTACCTAAGCCATATTACTTTAACACTGTAATCTTAGATATCATCTGATATTATGTTGTCGTATTGAGTGCATTTTCTACTGCATTATTCCTTAAACTTTTCCTCGAAATGATCTTCATATTGTGCTTCAGTGAACCAATGTATAACCCTGGAATGATATCCTCATGTACCTAGTAATCCTTGTTTCTTTATTGTGTATTGTTTTAATGTGTATTATTCTGATCTGCTTTTGTGTCAAAATTTCTTCAAATTACCTGTAAACACTTTTGTTGAATTTACTGTAATTATTCTACTTAAAATTATCTGTACCTGTAAAGAAAGCTGTAAAATACCTGCTAACTTTTTTTTTCAATTTACTGTTAATTTATCAAAAAAAATTCTGTTAGTTTAAGGACTTACCCAAACGCTATGCATGCTAGTGGACTTTACAAGAATGTTAATTCAACTTATTTTCTATATTCTCTGTTAACCCCCAATGTAACTTCTTGTATATAAATAAATAAAATAAAATAAAAAATAACAAACTATTATTAATGATGGGTTCAAGCGACGAGGAGTAATTGCGCAAAGCGTCCCTCACCTGTGACGTCACAGCGTCAGCCGACGCTAAATATCAACACAGCGGCCATTTTGTCGTCAGTTCAGTCATGGCGAAGACAAACCCTTCATGCAAACTGCGCCTACTATCAAGAAGAAGAAGATTTTGTGTTCCACCGATAGTATTTATCGTAAGTAAACACTTATATTTTATATTTATTATATTAATTGATTCTATTTTCTGTAATAAAAGTCCAAGGGGTGTGTTGAGTAAGGAACAAGGGTACTGTGTGGGAGTGAGGACTTGTACCAACCCCTACCACCACCAGTACCTTGTCTGGCATCCTGCTTATTATTCCTATTGAGATATGATTATTATTGCATTCATATTATTATTCATTCACAGTCATTACTATTTTTATGGGCTATGTTCTTTACCCTAATGCTTTTTACCCCTGGGCATGTCCATTTACTCTCCAGCCCTTCACAAGCCACTGCTGCACCCCCTCCGTGCCCATACTTACTGTGCTTATTCTTACAGGACTGCACTGCATTATGTGGTGTGCACTGCCTGGACATCTTGGCAATGTAGAGACATATCTGCAATACCGTGATATTACAGTAGAGTGATAAGCTGACACACGGGAGTACAATGGAAAGGAGTTGAGTATCAACTCTTTAATTTATATTGCTTCCAGTGAGTTTTTAGTTTTCTTATAATCACTATGTTATCTATCTCCTACACCTAGTTATCTGCTTGATATATGCATTATAGGGTTCTGGTGTAGTTCTACTCACCAAGCCCTTCCAAGGCCAGCTTGACATGTGAGAGCTTGGTCCACCAGCTATTGCTTGGAGAGGCCTCACAGGCCCCATATCCACCACAGCCTTTTTTGTCCAGCACTTCTTGAAGATGTTCAGGTTTTCCCTCTTGAAGATGTCCACGGTTGTTCCAGCAATACTATACTCTATTTCTTTATTGCTGAAAACATGTTTTCAGCCATAAAAAATAATCCTTTATCCAGAAAAAAATCCCTTTTGTATCATCTGGAAATTTTCAAATATTGCTGATCACACTGAGTTTAAATTATTTGTATATATTATGAATTACAGAGGTCCCAGGACAGAGGTTTTGAGGCAGAGGTTTCAGGCACTCCACTTACATTTTCCCTCTTGACTTAACCCCATTTATACAAACTCGGGCTTATCTTTTAGCTAATAATTTATTGTGCACACCATACTTAGACTGTGTAGGGTAGTTTATTGTGCATCCTAGTATTGTGTGCATGTATAGTATATAGATTTTGTGTATATTTGGCATATTTAATGCCTCTAACCTCTCCTCATAGTTCTTGTCCTCAGTTCTGGGAGCCACTTTGTGGCATGTCTTTGCACTCTTTCCAGTTTGTTGATGTGCTTATTAAGATAGGGGCACCATACAACTGCTGCATATTCCAGCTTTGGTCTAACAAAAGTCGTGAAAATTCTTGAGTATTTTGCCATCCATGCATTTAAGCTCTGAATATTATCCTTTACCTGCAATTGGTTGTTGCTGTATTATAGAATATGATTTGTTCTTTTTTACATTTGTTTGTTCCTTTTTTCAAAATTTCTTTCTGCCTCTCTCCTCACTGCCGTGTAGTTGTTTCTCTTTGTATTACTGGTATGTTTGGGGGTTTGGCCTCTTTGTATATTGATTCCATTTTTTGTGTCTTTTGGTCTCTGGCTGTCTTGAAATTTCAGTTGAACAAATCCTGTTTCCTATTTCTGCATCTCTGTTTTGGTATAAATGTTTTTTGTTCCTTATCTACATTTCACAAAATTTACATACTGTGCATTATTCATCTCAATTACTTCCTTTCCTAACAGCAAGCCTTTCCAGTAAAATTCTTTGAATTTTTTTTGACTTCCAGCCTAATGTTTGTTTATCCTAGTGTGTATGATGCCTAGTGTGTGTCTGGTGCCTGTTGCGTTAAACCGAAGATAAATGCATAAGTATAGGTCCAATAATTTAATGAGTTATTTTATGGAGTAATCTTTGCTATGTTGATAGTCTTGTTGTGTGTCTGCAGGTGCATTCAGTGTGTTCTGATACCTGGTGTTAAAAATTATTTCTTACTCGTTCATGCTGTCATTTAGACGTTTGGCCTCGACGAGGTTCAGTCTTGTGACTGGTGTGTGGCACGTTTCTGTTGAATGTAGTCTTTCCGAGACTACATTTCAAATATTACCTAACATACATAGCTACTCCCCCTCCTTGTCTATATATCTATCTGTGTGAAATAGATTAAATCTATTTGATATTCAGTTAATAGTTCACGATTTTCTAAATGAAAACAGTCGTACTGATTGTGTGGTAAGATTCTTGTGTGGTTAAGCGTACTATTCTTGTGTGGTTTGTGGTAAGTGCAATAATATGTACTGTTTCATTGTAGATAAGAGATTCCAGATCGTTCCAGATTTCCGAAGTAATGAAATGCACACCATACAGGCTTGTGTTCCTAGGTGCAAGGTAAAATAATTTACATTTACTGATGAATATATTTTTAGTTAATTATCAGTATATATATATATATATATATATAGATGATATATATATATATATATATATATATTAATAATATATATATAGTTTAGTGTGTATAATATAGTAGTGTACTATATATATATATATATATATATATATATATATATATAATATATATATGTATATATATAGTTCGTTAGATACTTAGTGTGTGTATAATTTGTGTTGTGGTGTAAATCACGGAAATTAACATGTGGTGAAAAATGTGACAGTGTCAGACCACGGAAGAAGAATTGAAACAGGAATTTCCTTAGTAACTTTCATATTTAAATAACACATGTTAAGAAGGAATACATCTTCAGGGGAATGATTCTTCTGAAGATATATTATTGAAATACAAAAGTACTAAGAAAGTCCTGTTTTCCAATTCTTCCTCAGTGGTCTGACACTCATATGTAATTACCTAAGTGTAGTTACAGATGAGAGCTACGCTCGTGGTGTCCCGTTTCCCCAGCACTCTTTGTCATATAATGCTTTCAAACTTTTGACGGTTTTGGCCTCCACCACCTTCTCACCTAACTTGTTCCAACTGTCTACCACTCTGTTTGCAAAAGTGAATTATCCTACATATCTTCGTCATCTTTGTTTAGTTCGTTTAAATCTATAACCTCTTGTTCTTGAAATTCCAGGTCTCGGGACATCTTCCCTATCAAGTTTATAAATTCCTGTTACTGCTTTA